>OZ059796.1:12222973-12484475 GCA_964057025.1 Standfussiana lucernea
GTTTTATCCCGTTTTATCCCGTTTTATCCCGTTTTATCCCGTTTTATCCCGTCCTATCCCGTTTTATCCCGTTTCATCCCGTTTCATCCCGTTTCATCCCGTTTTATCCCGTTTTATCCCGTGTTATCCCGTTTTATCCCGTGTTATCCCGTTTTATCCCGTGTTATCCCGTCCTTTCCCGTTCTATCCTCCCGTTTTATCCTGGTTTATCCCGTTTTATCCCGTCCTTTCCCGTTCTATCCACTCGTTTTATCCCGTTTTATCCCGTCCTATCCCGTTTTATCCCGTTTTATCCCGTACTATCCCGTACTATCCCGTACTATCCCGTCTTATCCCGTTTTATCCCGTTTTATCCCGTTTCATCCCGGTTTATCCCGTTTTATCCCGGTTTATCCCATTTTATCCCGGTTTATCCCGTTTTATCCCGTCCTATCCCATATCCCGTACTATCCCGTCCTATCCCGTTTTATCCCGTTTTATCCCGTCCTATCCCGTTTTATCCCGTTTTATCCCGTTTTATCCCGTTTTATCCCGTCCTATCCCGTACTATCCCGTCTTATCCCGGTTTATCCCGTTTTATCCCGTTTTATCCCGTCCTATCCCATATCCCGTACTATCCCGTCCTATCCCGTTTTATCCCGTTTTATCCCGTCCTATCCCGTTTTATCCCGTCCTATCCCATATCCCGTACTATCCCGTTTTATCCCGTTTTATCCCGTTTTATCCCGTTTTATCCCGTTTTATCCCGTCCTATCCCGTTTTATCCCGTTTTATCCCGTTTTATCCCGTTTTATCCCGTTTTATCCCGTCCTATCCCGTACTATCCCGTCTTATCCCGTACTATCCCGTTTTATCCCGGTTTATCCCATTTTATCCCGGTTTATCCCGTACTATCCCGTCCTATCCCGTCTTATCCCGTACTATCCCGTTTTATCCCGGTTTATCCCATTTTATCCCGGTTTATCCCGTACTATCCCGTCCTATCCCGTTTTATCCCATTTTATCCCGGTTTATCCCATTTTATCCCGGTTTATCCCATTTTATCCCGGTTTATCCCATTTTATCCCGTATTATCCCGTTTTATCCCGTCCTATCCCGTACTATCCCGTCTTATCCCGGTTTATCCCGTTTTACCCCGTTTTATCCCGTCCTATCCCATATCCCGTACTATCCCGTCCTATCCCGTTTTATCCCGTTTTATCCCGTCCTATCCCGTTTTATCCCGTCCTATCCCATATCCCGTACTATCCCGTCCTATCCCGTTTTATCCCGTTTTATCCCGTCCTATCCCGTACTATCCCGTCTTATCCCGTACTATCCCGTTTTATCCCGGTTTATCCCATTTTATCCCGGTTTCAAACTCACTCAAAGCATTTATTTCAATTAGACCATTACAGGCACTTTTGAATGTCAAATGTTTATCCCGTACTATCCCGTCCTATCCCGTTTTATCCCATTTTATCCCGGTTTATCCCATTTTATCCCGGTTTATCCCATTTTATCCCGGTTTATCCCGTATTATCCCGTTTCATCCCGTTTTATACCGTTTTATCCCGTCCCGTTTTATCCCGTCCTTTCCCGTCCTATCCCATCCTATCCCGTACTATCCCGTCCTATCCCGTTTTATCCCGTTTTATCCCGTTTCATCCCGTTTCATCCCGTTTTATCCCGGTTTATCCCATTTTATCACGGTTTATCCCGTTTTATCCCGTCCTTTCCCGTTCTATCCTCCCGTTTTATCCTTTTTTTTTTTTTTTTTTTTTTTACGCTGGGAAAAAATGCGTTACGCATGCCCACCCGTCGGGGGACGGGAGGGGTATGTGGGACTCCCCGGGCGGACCCGGTATACCCACTAAAACGACCCAGCGCATTCCCGCTTCGTCACAGTGGCGGGGGACTGGGAAACCGGCACAGCCTTTACTTCCAGTCCTCCGCCGACGATTGCTAGGCGGACCCCCTCACACCCTCACGGGTGTGGGGGGTCGGGAATGACCGACGAAGGTGACGGGTGCAATGCGGGCGAAGGCACCCCCGCGCCTGTCGCCCGCCCGTCACCATGAGGAGGGAGGGCACGACGCCTTCTCCCCCTTCTTCGTCTGCGGAGCGGCGCAGCGAGAGGGTCGTCCTCCCGCGCGCGCTCCGCCTCCTCCTTTTGCGACATCACGTCCTCGCAAAAGGAGGCTACCGCCGACCAGGCCTCCTCACTCCCCAGCATGGCGTCGACCACGCCGGGAAGCGAGAGGTCCGGTCCGACCACCGCGGTCAGACCGCGGCGCAGCTCGGACCACGCCGGGCACACCTCGAGGGTGTGCTGCGCCGTGTCCTCCGCCGCGCCGCAGTCGTGGCACGCCGGGGTCTCCTCCCTCCCGATCCGGTGCAGGTGCGATCCGAAACAGCCATGTCCGGATAACACCTGCACCAGACGGAAAGAGAGGAAACCGTGGGACCGCTCGAGCCAGCCCTTCAGTACCGGACCGAGCGCGTCCAACGTCCGGCGGCCAAAGGCGGCGCTGGCGAGGTCCTCCGTCCAGTGGAGGACGATGGCGTCCTTCGCCTCTCGCCGCACCGCCTCCCGCTCTTCGCCCGTGGGGCGCTCCCCGAGCGCCTTTCGGCGCGCCGTCCACTCGTACACTCTGGCGAGCACCCATGCCTCCAGCTCCCAAGGAGGGGTGCCGGCCAGAGCGCACGCCGCCGAAAAGCCCACTGAGCGGTAGGCCCTCGCCACCCGCTGTGCAATAGCCCGCTGGGGCCTGCGGATGGCGGTAGCGTTCTCCCTCCTATGGAGGGAGTCCGCCCAGATGGGAGCCCCGTAAAGGGCCATGCTCCGCAAAATGCCGGCATAGAGGCGCCGGCACTTTGCCTTGGGCCCCCCCAGGTTTGGGAGGAGCCATGAGAGGGCGTCCGCGGCCTTCAACAGGCGCGTCGACAGCCCGCTGAAATGCGGGCCGAAGCGCCACCTGTCGTCCAGCACCAGCCCCAGATATTTCATCTGGGGCTGGACCCCTATACGGACGCCCTCCACTACGATGTGGGCGTCGGCAGGGCAGCGCTGCCGGGGACCGCGAAAGAACACGGCCTCCGTTTTGTGCAGCGCCACCCTCAATCCCAGGCGGCGGATCCTTTCTGCCACCAAGGACCCGCCAGCCGAGGCCAGAATGGCCGCGTCGGCAAAGTTCCTCCCCCGGGCAGTGAGCAGAGTGTCATCCGCGTAGCAGATGACACTCGTGCCCGGGAGGAGGGCACCCCGCAGCAGCCAGTTGAACCCGATGTTCCACAAGGGGGGGCCTAGCACCGATCCCTGTGGAACACCGGACTCTGCGCCGTACCGCCTCACCGTGGCCGACTTGTCCACGAGGAGGACCTGTCGGCCCTCCAAGTAGTCGGCCAGGAGGTCCCGCAGGTATTGGGGCACTCCGTGATACCGGAGCGCCTCCAATATCGTCGAGTGGGGGACGGAGTTGAAGGCGTTGGCAATGTCGAATGACACCGCCAGCACTCCGTCCCCCGCCTCCACCGCCTCCTTCACCTGGCCCTTGAGTAGGGCCAGCGCGTCGATCGTCGAACGCCCACGACGGAAACCGAATTGGGCGTCCGACAGATCCGGCCCTACCCCCCGCAGGTGGCTCTCCAGCCTCCCGGCGACGATCCCCTCGAACAGTTTACCGACCTCATCGAGCAGAACGATGGGCCGGTATGCCGAGGGGGAGTCCACCGGGCGACCCTCCTTTCGGAGCAGGCACAGCTGCCCCTCCTTCCACAGTTTCGGGAACCTCCCAGCCGTAAAACACGCGCTGAAGAGGTCCCGAAATCTGTCCTCCATTTGGGTGGCGGCGATCGCCACCACCCGTGCGGGGACGCCGTCCGGTCCGGGGGCGGTCTTCTTCGCGCGGAGGCTCAGAACCCCCGCGTAGAATTCCGCCGCCGTGACCGGGGGCACCTCTGCCTCCGGCGGAGCCGCCCCTTGCGGGGGATCCATCGCTGGAGGGGTGAAGTCGGTCCTGCGCGGAAACAGGGACCGGACCACCCCATCCAGCAACGCTGGCTCGAGGGTCTCCGACAGTGGGGGACCATAGGGGCGGAGCTGGTTCCGCGCCGCCTTATATGGCCTCCCATAGGGATCTCTGTCGAGACCCTCCAGCATCTCGGCCCTCGCCGAGTCCTGCGCAGCGCCCATCGCAGACTTGAGGGCCGCCGTAGCCTCTCGGTAAGAGTCGTACAGGCGGTCCTCTTCTGCCTGGACTCGGTTTTGGGCGCTGCGCCGTCGGCTCCGCGCGTAGGCCCTTCTGGCCGCCACGCAGGTGGCCCGGAGCTGCGCCAGCTCCTCCGTCCACCAGTACACGGCGCGACGGGGAGGCGGACGGCGAGACCGAGGCATGCTGGAGTTGCACACCTCGGTCAAGGACCCCCGCAGCCGGACCGCTGCGGCGTCCACGTCCGGGACCTCCTCGACAGGGGGAGGCGACAGCCAGTCCTGAAGGAAGGCAGCCTCCTTGGCCGCCTCCCGGTCCAGGCGGGTGAGTGCCCACCGCGGGAAGGGAGATTGCCCAGCGCGGGCCGTCCCCCCTCCCCGCTGTGTGGAGATGTCGAACCGCACATAACGGTGGTCCGACAAGGTCTCCACCAGCTCCACCCGCCAGTTCACGACGCGGGCGGCAAGCGCGGGGGTGGCGAACGAGACGTCCACCACCGACCCGCCCAGTTGCCGCACACACGTGTGGACCGCCCCCCTGTTGAGGAGGGACACACCGCACGAGGCCGCCCAAAACTCGACGGCGCGTCCCCGGACGTTGCACCCGGCGACCGGGTTGCCCCAGGCCACCGACTTGGCGTTTAGGTCGCCCAACACCACGACCTGGCGTGGTGCCGCCCTCCCTACGACAGCAGTGAGGATCTCGAGGAAATCCTCAAAGTCCGAGAGAGGGCGGTTTGGGGAGAAATACACCCCCACCGTCGCTATCTCTCCCCACGCGGCGGCCACGTATCCCGGTCCCCTCTCTAAGAGCGAGAGGGGAGGGGAGTCTGTGGAAGACCGCGCCACCAACGCCACCAAGCCGTCCCGGTCGCCCAGCCAACGGCCAGGGACCGAGTAGGGTTCGGCGACCACCGCCAAGTCCACCAACCACTCAGCCATGGTCTGCATCAGCAGATCCTGGGCTGTCCTGCAGTGGTTGGTGTTCGCCTGAAGGATGCGATGTTCGACCGTGGCCATCAGTCGGACATCGCAACCTCCTCCGCAGCCGCCGCAGGAACGGCGGTGTTAGCGGCAGCAGCAGGTGCAGGCCCGGTCGGCGCCTGCGCTTTGCCACGCTTAGGGGGGGGATTACACTTCCTCCCCTTCATGACGTGGCCTGCCCGGCGGCCACTGGCGGCACACACCGCGCAGTGCGGCGTGGCGGCCTGGCAGGAGGCGGCTTTGTGGCCCTCCTTGCCGCAGCGGTAGCATGTGTCCGTCCTGTCAACCTTGGACGGACACAGGGGCCGGGTGTGGCCGATGCCGAAGCACCGGAAACACCGCAGAGGCTGGTCCTCGAGTGCCCGGACTGCGCCCGAGCTGAACCCGACTTGAAGCCGTCCTTTCGCAAGGACGGCTTTGGCAGCTGCGACTGGGCACTCGAGGCGGATGGTGCCCATTCCGCCGCGGCCGGGCCTTATGTCCCGGCCTTGGACCGCCGCGGCGCCACAGCCCCCTACCGCTGCGACCGCCGCCACCACCTCCTCCTTGGTGACGGAGTCATCCAACTCCGTCACCTCGATTTCCGCCGACTTGACCGGCCGGGCCACCTTGGCAGAGTCCGCGATGACCTCTTGCAGCTTGGCTGCAAAGAGGTCAGCGCGGGCGCTCCCCTCGGCCCCCGGGAACTCGAAAATTCGAGCCCCGGCCTGCGTCCGCCGGCACGACACACTGCCGATCCCCAGTTGCGTGGGATCGGCATTGCCGCGCGCCCGCGCCAAGATGGAGGCGTAGGTCTCCCCTCGCCCCGCAGCCTCCGTGGTGAGCGTCACCACGACGGCCGCAGTTTTAGGGGGGACCAACTGCCCCTTTCCTCCTCTCCCTTTCCCTTTCCCCTTGCCCTTGCCGGTCGTCTGCGACTGGCTGGGTGCGGGGGTGGCGGGGACGGCAGGGACGACAGGGACGGCCGCTGCCGACTTCTTCCCTTTACCCCTCCCCCTCCGGCCCACTTTCGTCCACTCGTTGGACGGAGTGGTCGACGGGAGAAGGGCCACGTCTTCCACCTCTCCCGTTTTATCCTGGTTTATCCCGTTTTATCCCGGCCTTTCCCGTTCTATCCACCCGTTTTATCCCGTTTCATCCCGTTTGATCCCGGTTTATCCCGTTTTATCCCGCCCTTTCCCGTCTTATCCCGTTCTATCCCGTCCTATCCCGTCCTATCCCGTCCTATCCCGTCCTATCCCGTCCTATCCCGTCCTATCCCGTCCTATCCCGTCCTATCCCGTCCTATCCCGTCCTATCCCGTCCTATCCCGTCCTATCCCGTCCTATCCCGTCCTATCCCGTCCTATCCCGTCCTATCCCGTCCTATCCCGTCCTATCCCGTCCTATCCCGTCCTATCCCGTCCTATCCCGTCCTATCCCGTCCTATCCCGTCCTATCCCGTCCTATCCCGTCCTATCCCGTCCTATCCCGTCCTATCCCGTCCTATCCCGTCCTATCCCGTCCTATCCCGTCCTATCCCGTTTTAAAAATCAATTGCTGTTTGTTTGTCTTGCTAACTTGAGAACGGCTGGGCCAATTTAGCTTTTGGTTTTGAAATGATCGTCGTAGTCCAGGGAAGGTGATAAAGGTGAGGTAGGTAGTAGGTAGCTGGAGAAAAGTGCATTGCAACGCATGCCGGTTACAGCTAGTTGGTAAATAAATTCACACAACCTTTTTGCTCTCACTGAACATGAACAACGAGCAGCTAAATAATCCAATGTTTTGTTTTCTGCTTTATTTGTGAACACGGCCAAAGCATTGTTATACTCGTGGAATGTAGATTTGTGTTTTTCTTTATAATTTCGCTTTTATTGATTCCAATTTTAAATATTTTGTAGATTATCATTCAAACCAGCAAATATGAAGCATTCATTTAGGTAATCTTTCGAAAGTTCAGTTTCGAAAGTACATTGCGATCTCTGTGGTAGCCTTATTAGACAGTAAGCATATCGTGGTGTCGTACAATAGTAAAATAGATGTTTGATACAATGCGGGCAGGGCAAAGGCCTCCCTTCCCTCTTTCGACTTAACAAATGGGCATTAATGAAAATAACTTTCATTTTAGTTAACCATTCAAGTCCCTCTATACAAAAAAATGTTTCTCTCGTCGTTTTTTAAACTTCAATGAGATACGTGTTGTCTTTTATGTTTTTTTCTTTAATCTATCTATCAGGACAGAAGTGCAAGTTTCATTATTTTTTGGAGCCCTTCGCAGGATATTTCCCACCTAATGTCCTGCCTAACCTGCACAACCACTGGCACCTTTCAGAATTTAATCGAAGCAAATGGTAGAGCTGTGCAGATAGCTACATACTGGTCTAACGCCAAATGAGTTACATCGACACGAAAAGAAGAAGAAACAGTGCAAGTTTTTCTGTTTACAGGTCGCGCATACTCCAACATGTACGGGATATACTGCATGGTTATATTCTTCACCACCACCATATCTCTCTACGGCGCCTTGTCAGAGATATTAGAACACGGTCTCAGCTACAAAGAAATGGGTCTCTTTGTCATTGTAGGATACTGCATGACTCTTCTGTTTATTATTTGCAATGAGGCCTATCATGCTTCTAGGAAGGTTAGTATTTTGTAATATTTTGGGACGAGTTGCAAATCTTTTCGGCTGTCAATTGTTTTTAGTTGAATAGAATATACTTTATTGAACACAAAAAAATAATAATAATAAATGCTACAAAATAAGAGATTAACATTTTTTCTTGTATAAAATGTGATTAGTATTTGCTATAGGAGCCATACATACGATTCTCACAAAACGTGCAATGTTTCATCCAAAATAGCATGCTTATCAAATTTCGTAAATCCCTTTTGATATTAGCAATTATTAGCAGGCCTGCAAGGAAAGATTTACTTGATGACCTGATCTTTCCTGTTCCTAGGTTGGACTGGAGTTCCAAGTCCGTCTTCTGAACGTGAACCTGGGAGCAGTAGACAGAAGCACGCAGCGTGAAGTGGAGATGTTCCTCGTGGCTATTTCCAAGAACCCGCCCATCATGAACCTCGACGGCTTCACGAATATAAACCGGGAACTGTTCACTGCTGTAAGTACAGAAATATTAAAAACAAAAATTTTGGAGTCGTTTGTCTTTTTTGTGAATGGGGTCCAAACTACTTATGGTAAGGGTCAGAAACCTGCTCACAGTGGGATGACAATTGCTTTTGTGTTTGACCCTTATTGATGTCACCTAATGAAGACACCATGAGATGGAGATCGTGGCCCTCATGGCTGTACAAATAGGTATAATTTATCACTGTGTACGTTTATTTAATTTTATAACCCTTACGAAGTCTACTTCCAACCTTGTACGATTGTTGATCATGCTGTAACGGACACGCGAGCAAGGTCAACAATCACACCGTAGCATGCAGTCTCTTAAGAAAAATCATAAGAACCTCAAATAAGCACCATAATGTCAAGAACCCTGCATGCAAATCAATACATTCACCAATCCATCAAAATAATTTGTTTAGCTTCTTGGTACAAAACGCTATCTATTTTAATTAACTTTGTACTGCAACTCAAACACTGGTTTCGGAGCTAAAACAACAGGTAATTTAAAACTTTTCTCGTCAAGTAAACATTTGTTTTTGGAGGACCACAATGCTGGCTACTTTGGGGTCTAGTGTTTTATTTGTTTGTTTCGGTGTCAACTAGTTGTATTTGATTGTTGTTGTAAAAGTACACATTGGGCCTTTTGTCAACCACTAGACATTTCTTGATCTAAACCAAGTAACTTCAAAAGATCATCATTACTATCGCTAATGGCAGCCTTGTTCCACCCACTGCTGAGTATTGGCCACCTCCTTTTAATGCTATGCTTTCCTGGTCCATGCGATTTTCATTTTTCATTTTCTTCCTTACTTGTACGATTTTAATGTACGATTTTAATTACTTTTTAAATTCGATAAAAAAAAAAGATTTAAAAATATTAAAAATATAAAAAACAGGAGCCCATCGGCATCGGGAACAGGTTCCAAGCTACCTAACCCACATATTGTTCGTTCATATTAATTATTATTATTTTTTGACAACCTCGTTGATCCAGGTGAGCATAAGGTCTTAGGATCAATTCCCGGGTCGGGCAAAGTGTAATTGGGTTTTTCCAACAGGAATTTCCCAGTAGCAACCACGAAGTCTTAATTTGTGCCCAGTTAACGGCACTAGGGTCGATCTCTATTACATGGGACTTAAACGTAACTGGCAAAATGTGGGTGTGGTTGTTAGGTACACCTCTGCCTAACCCGTCGGGGATTACAAGGCGTGATGTTATGTTTAAATCATTCCTAAATTAAAGACCTAAACGAAAGTGAAAATGGTATTGGATGTCCTGTTGAAGGTTGTAGCAGAAATACAAAGCGCTTTGACAGCGATGACCCCTCTGTCTAGATTCTCGTACCCCTTTGTGGTGAAGCGTTTCCCATCCCTCTTAATTTTATTACTACTGTCCACTTTCGCTTTGATCTGTTTAATGGAGCTTGGCCTCAATTCGACCCTCCTTTTTTCAACAATCTACCCCGTCTTCCCTACGAAACGTTGTCAATGGTTTTGACAATAGAAAATGTACGTACCTACGTACACATATTCTTAGTTTATCTACCAAAAGATGTGGTGCTCCCGAAAATCAATGACCCAATCAAACTGCTAAAAGAAGTCAATAAAACAAGATAGCTTTATTTATAGAAAGAACCGTTAAATTTTATCGGCGATATAGTACAAATAAAAGTAGATGTCTATCGATAAAGTCGACGACCCGTTGCTAATGCGCCCTCTATTCGACGTGAGAGTCATTAATTATATTCCAGTTAGAGTCAGCGCTAAGTTTCCTTACGAGTGGTTTCCTTGTTTACGGAAATGTATGAACTCAACGTGCATATAGTCCTTTGGTAATACAAAGAGCCCAGCTTTATTCAAAACTAAATACAATGCTTCGGTTTAGATGATGATTTTAGTGCAGATGATGATGTCGAGTAAGTGGTTGCAAGAGCAACTCCTGAGCATTAGGTCTTGAGTTCGATGAACAGGTTGGGCAAAGTGGTACTGAGAAATTCTAGATGGAAACATCTGGAATTTCTCAGTAGTGACCACGGAGCCTGAATTTGTGAGCGGTAGATAGCAATAGGCTCGCCCCTGTTACACAGCACGGCGAAATATGGGTGTACTACTAGGTACGCCTTTGGTACCTTCGGGTATTACAGGCATGATGTTATTGTCCTTAAAGTAATGCTCTCTCTTCCACGTAGGTATCCCACTATGCAGCTCTATTCCGATTGCGAGGTACTCACAGTCAGGCAACTTTACGTGCTCCTGTATACCCTACGCAAACACTCGTACGTCCCCCAAAGGAACCGACTGGCAGACTTAAGCATAATGTTTTCCCTCACGAACGTCATAGAACTTCCTTTGCGAAACGCCACTTCTATGTTATTAGCACTAAAATGTACAACTTCCTAAACAAAAAGTTAAATATTTTTTCGTGCCCCAAATATAAATGCAAAAATGTACTTAAAGATTATCTCCAGACACTTAATTATGATAACACTGAGGATCTTCTGCTGGGTAATTTATAGTGACGATGATATAAAAATCAAAATTTAATCATAAATATCACGCTCTATACTTTCTCACTACTAACACACACACACCCTACACATACACACTCATACCCTTCACTTACCCTTACTCACTACACATACGCCCACACCCTACGTGTATACAACTCACCATAAAGTTTAACTTTCTTCATTTTGCTCTTTATTTACATTTAGTTTTTGTTTTCTTTGCCACCATTTCTTACTATTGATACGCCCCGATTTACTTTAACTATGGCTTTGTTTGTTTACGAAGAATCACTGACTCCCAAGTCACAGGCCTACACCTAGTTTAGGAGTCAGAGTATCTAAATTATTGTGACCTAGTAATAAACCTTAAATGTTCTTGGTATATGATATGTAAATAAAATGCTTCCTGTTTTCTTAACCAATCTTGAATTGAAATAGCCTGTTTTTATTTAAACATGAAAACCGAATAATTTATCATTTTTTTCATCATGTTATTTAATCTTAAGGTATAATTAAATAGATCGGATTAACTTACCTAGTGACATCCGATCCTCAATTATGTGAAGTAATCTCGTCCTCATTTAGTACATATGTAGTTCATACTCTGCACTACTCGCTGTGTCACAAGTTTTAAAGATGAAAACATGTGTTCTGTGCATATCTGTCATGTAACATGAACCACAGACTATCAAATATTTTTTGATGAATGTTTTCATCTTTAAAAATTGTGACACAGCGAGTAGTGCAGAGTATGAACTACATATGTACTAAATGAGGACGAGATTACGAACATAATGACAATCAGACCAAGCTTATATAGGATAAGTCTCTTGCACAGCATTTTATAATTATGTGGCAACCGCAACCGCTATCAAATAAAAGTTATTGAATCGGTTTTTAAGCACTGCTTCCACCCTAGGCCGCATCATCGCTTCATATCGGGCGAGTTGCGGCCAAAAGTAAGCCTTTGTTGGGTTTAGATCCCGACTACCTTCGTCCACACTGAAATAATTCCGTAGATATCAGAATTTTCCAGTAAAAGCGTGAAACCTGGGTTGGTGCCCGTTTTGATGGCAATAAGCATACCCCGGCCTTTTATATGATCAAAGAATAAATTCCCGTTTTTCAGAACATCTCGTTCATGTCAACCTACCTGATAGTGCTGATGCAGTTTAAGCTGACCCTACTTCGTCAGAGTGCCAGGAAGACCATCAAAGCTGTGATCAAGACACTGTTCAACACCACTACAACTGTACTGGATGATGCTTTTACTGTAGATGATGATGATGAAAAGTGAAGAGTTTTTGACTAGGTTAGATCATAAGTTACCAGAGACAAAATCAATAGTTTTATTTTTTGCTTTTCTAGAGAATCACCATTGCATGCCAAAGATAGTTACTTAGTTGATGACTTACAATGAAAGGAATTGAACCAACTTTGAAGAAGCAACTTATGCTACAAGGAATTAATAATTTTGTTTTTACCTGTGGAGGCTTGTATATTAGCAATTTCGTTTTGTATATATTATTGTTATTTAATGTTATTAGTTAATAAGCTTTTCTAACATATAATAAAACTAGCTGACCCCAGTGTTGGCCCCAGTGTTTCAACCGCAAACGGCTCAAACACATAGAAGAAGAAGAAAAATGCCATCCCATATCAAAGGCCAACCCAACTTCCAAACCATTATGGTCATACCGTCTGGTCTCTTCCCATCGTCCCGTGCTAAGCCGTTGGGTTCTAAAACGGCTGGCACCCCGGCGGTGGCAAGAGCACGACGGATGATGCCATTAATGCTGGCGTGCCTTGCTATCCGACCTGCACTCCTACTGCACGAAAGGCCATGGCAGCCGACTGCTTCGCCATATTGACAGCGATGTGGGGCCTTATAGGTAATTTTTTGAATAAATTATAGCCTATGTTACTTCCTGATAATTTAGCTTTCTATTGGTGAAAAAATGGTTAAAATCGGTCCAGTAGTTTCGGAACCTATTTGGTACAAACAAACAAACAAAAAAATCTTTCCTCTTTATAATATTAGTATATATATAAATTTATTTGTCAGTACAAGCTTCAAGAAAGCCTTAAGCTTAGATACAAGTATTCCTGATAAAAATTACTGCTTAAATGCGTATCTAGATTGGCGCTAAATCCATAGATTCACAGTATCCTAGTCTAAAGTATCGCTATTTCAGGTATATATAAAAATGTGTTGAAATTAAGCTACAGCATTTTTAGCGTTTTATCATAATAAAATTTATATTTTCATCTTGTTTTTGCTTTGTTTGTCGACCTAAATCCTGATCTTACTTTTCATATTCTAATACTTTATTTAAAAGTCGCCTAACCCATTTTACTAGCGTGATTGTGTGCCAAATGACGTCACGAACAATTTGTTGAATACACTACATACTAATGTATTTTTTTTTAATTTAGTAAAGACTCATTTTACGACCCGCCAGGGGACACTTCTATGTAGTAGGAATAAACTGAACGTTGAACAGAGATGGTAACCATTTTTTGGAGGCCTTTTACTCAATGCAGCCACAGATAGTCCGGTAAGCAGAAGCCAGCCTCATAGGTTGACAGGCGAGATGCCATTAACAAAAAAAAAATAGTGTTTGCTTATGACGTCGTATTAAATGGACGTGAGGCTTTATGATGTTCCCATTACAAAAAGTATAAGCCAGAAAGTAAAGGTATTACGTATTTATACTTCACTAAGTTTTGCCCGATGCACCACAAATAATTTCATGCAGTTTCTTTCCGATTGTAACAATAGTCATCGCCATCTGTATAGCCTTTTTTCAACTATGTTGGGGTTGACTTCGAGTCTAAACGGATGCAGCTGAATATCAGTATTTTACATGGAGTTTTACCTATCTGACAAAATCGGAAATCAGAAGATCTGAAGAACACACTATAAAACTAAATCAATCATCTCATTCATAAAATTTTTACTCCACAAAAACATTCCATAAAAATGACAAAATAGAGCTTGGGAAAGCTACTAAATAAAACATTGAAAACAAAGTTATTCCACGAGGTAAAGTTACCTCCTAAAACAACATTGTGGGAAGACAAGTAACAAAATGTGTGAGGATAATTAAAGCAAAACATTGTACTGTTGTTTTATACTAAGTACAGCTAATCAGGGCATTTCGTGTGCACTGATTTATTTTTATTTTTTTACATTAAGTATTACAAAAGGTTAAAATTAGAGTCAGTACAGTTAAAATTAGAGCAAGCATGGTCCTGGGTTAGATTCCCATATCGGGCAAAGTGTTATTGAGTTTTTCCATCAGGAATTTCTCAGTTCACAAAACTTCATGTTAAAAAACAAAATCCAATTCACAGAATGTACCACTCGCAAAAGGATTTACAGAATTAGTTTTTTGTCCCTACAGAAGAAAAGAAGGCGTACGAATAATTAAATAGAAGAATATATTCCGAAAGACTAAACTACAATCTAGCTTTTCTGTCCCACACAAAGTAAACAACTACGTCGCACTTATACAAATGGCTGTGTCCGTCAACAAACATGAAGTATCCATCTTCATTGTAGTAACCCAAATACATTTCCGACGAGAAAAAAACTTTCTTTATAATTCAGGTTAGGCTTCAGTTAGATGTGACGTTTATTCCAGTTTTTACTTACGTCAACATTTCGTTCGATGTCTGTCAAATGTGTTAAACATAATATATTTTATGTTTAGGCGACCCGAAAGAGTTGTCTTGCAGGCGTTGGAAAATCGGTATCACACATTCGTAACTTTGGTGAAATGTCTTTTTGTACTAATTTATTGCTTACATCAACACATTACATTTAGATGTCGCCAAGTATCATTGAAATCTGGCGTAAAAACCGCACAAATTGGTGCGCGTTTATGTTGCGTACATTATTAATGTAGGTACGCGCAACAGTTGGAAGAAACCAACCGTGGGTGGCACGTCTCTGCATCTGAAACAAAACAAAACACTCGGAAACACTGAGGAAGAGATGAAGAACACGACAGGAATGTTATATCATATCGACTATGGAGAAATGACGCCAAGGAAACTGATCGTGCTGTTGTATTTTCTACTTTCAGTACTGAGCTGAATGTTGCCAATCCAAAAGCACGCTCATATGCCAACATTCGCACATGAATCGAACTCGATATTCCTTTATGGCCTTTCAAATTGACGCCGTCGATATTAAATTAATTTACTGAGAAACGCATTCTCTAAATAAATAATTGCGATGGGCAAGTTATAATTTGTTATAATAATTGTATTACTTTTTCTTCATACCTATACTCAGGTTAAGCCGCGCTTGCCTAGGTTGTACCGTAGATGGATGACCACCAATTACAAAACGAGTTTCCTTCGTGCCTCCTTGGTTATGGCTGTCAGTTTTGACAATCATTACTCGGTATTCCTTGGCCCGAAATTCTGACAACCAGTCTTACCAAGGGGTATCGTAATACCCAGTACTGAGTTGTGGAGGTCAGATAGGCAGTCGCTCCATGACAAATATTGGTATTCAGCTGCATCCAGTTTGACTGGAAGCTGACCCCAACATAGTTGGGAGAAGGCTGGGCAGATGATTACTCAAAATAAACGCTCCTCTTTCTAGTGACCGCCCATCTAATCTGACCGTACCCTAAGGCTGTTTCTCACAAACAACGTAATTTGAAACTATGATTTTTTTTCTGACTCAAAGTGAAGGCGGCCATTTGTATGAAGCTTCGACTAAATAAATGGAACTAAAGGGAACTTTTATTTTGCTGTCCGCATTTCAAACTAAATTCACTTTATTTTTATTAGGTTTCATTCTCAGTCTAGAGCTACTTCAGTTGAGCATAGGAATCATTTATTGTGACTTATTTATTTACTATTTTACTGCACCATCATCTGCCTAGCCTTTTCCCAACTATGTTGGGGTCGGCTTCCAGTCTAACCGGATGCAGCTGAATGCCAGTATTTTAAATGGAGCGACTGCCTATCTGACCTCCACAACTCAGTTAGTACTGGATAATACGATACGCCTTGGCAAAACTGGTTGTCAGACTTTCGCGTCACGGTCTACCTGTAACGACTGTCAAAGATCTTCAATTGACAGCCGAGACCAACGGCTTCAAGCGCTTTCCGAGGTCACCCATCGACGGACCAACCCAGGCAAACGCGGCTTAACCTGACGATCGACCCGAGCGGCTGATATTATTTAGCCACGAGCTCCTCTCTATACATAGAGTATTTTACTGCACCATTTATTATTAAACTTTTTATCCAATATATTGTTTTGATGGACGGAGAGGGAGAGGAAGACCAAGGATACGATACAAGGATATATGGATATGAAAGAAAAAGGTCGTTGCTGACGAGTCGTAGGCCATTGGGTTGAATACAGACACGTTAGTTTGTATTTCATCATCACTACTTTCAAAACGAAGATAGTAGAAGAACATATAATATAGAAGAGGTCATAGTGAGGAAATCAGCATGTCCTACAACCGACAACATTTTAAAATATATTGTGAACTTGTCACAAGTTAAGATAAGCTGTAATAATATATGATACAGCACATATGGATGATAAAGCATTTCACTGTCTGTAGTAGTTATTAAATGTGCTACGAATGTCTACGACATTTGTCTACGGCGTAGCGGTCACTGACGTCACTGCTACGCAAGTTTGGATCAATGAACTACAAATGGCAAGGCTATCCATTTGACATTGAAAATAATTCATAAAACCATGTATCATTTTGATAGACTCACAGAGCATTAATTATTCATAATTTTAGGAGTAGCAAGCTCTTTCTATTATAAATATTGTTGTGAAAAAGTTCGTGATCCGATTAATGAGTGTACCAAACAACTTAAACGTTGTGATTTGTATTTCAGAATGACTACTTGTATGAATCACTACATTTTATACTATAGCTGATAAAACTGCTGTATATATTGACTAAGGGCAGCTACTGAACCGATTGGAATGATAAAATACTGTCAAAATTATACAAAGTCACTTAGAGTAAAATGCTATATTTACTAATTATTTTTTAGCATCACCAAAACATGATTGTGTCATCACAAAAATATCTTAACAAAGGTAATTTGTTCAGGTTTCAGCTCAAAGGCGCGAAACACGCAGAGTTTGACGATTAATCAAATGTCCCGTTTTATCAACGTTACAAACGAGGGTAGATAAAAATATTTTGTTTTTCGGTGTAATTGAATCATACTGTACGTAGACGAATTTGGTTAGTTGTTTACTGCGCAATGGTCACTTTTTTATTTTATGCTATTAATGAAATTTTTATTTACTACTTTCACTAGTCTGTTTTCACAACGTTGCTAAGGGATCTTTTTACACAAAGAAGACAAGACATAACTATGTTTTATAACTATGAATGGTAAATAATTTTTTACCTTGGTTGATTCTTAACTGACAACTCGTATGAAGTACTAATTAGAAGTAACTCATAATTAGTTTTTTAGCCGAGTAAGGTAGCATTTTGCTAGTCGTGAAACAATTATTTATCTACTCTGACCTTGTTTACTTTGTAGTTTCCTTTTCATATTTTCATGTGAGTAGAAACATATGATGTTTCGTTCATATTAAAAATATGAAAAAACCGTAGCCTGAAAAAGGAAAAATTTTGTTGCATAGTTTAGCTATTAATTTATACTGTTGTATAATTGAACCAAGTTTTGCATAACAAAGGGGTTAACAGTTTTTAAATATTCAAAGCTAATTGAAAAGTTCAATTAATGGTTTAAATAAAAAAGCGTAAAAAGTCCCTGCGGCATCAATCGTTAGCCAGAATTAGATTTACCACTCAATATTTCAAACTTTCATTCGATGTAAAGTCCAACAGTCGTCGGTGGGACTCGGTAAAATATTCGGCTAAAACCAAATTAATTGACTTTCATTTAAAAAAACGGGATCCATTGAATGCGGGTGCCATTTGGCCGCGATACCGACTTCCATTCATCTTTTTTCCACTTTGAGTTTTGCTTGATTCTTGTTTACTTTGATCCAGTAATAAATCAATCAGTTGTTTTTTTTTCTAATTTTAACAGATCTTATAATTACTAATGTATAGGTCATATCTTATAATTATAACCCTTTATCTCACCTTGACGGAGCCCCGGCGAGTTTTGCGAGGAACTACTGCGCACCAGGCTCCAATCTGGAGCCCTGGGGCAAGTGGCCGCTACCAACCTCAGCCCGCACCACCACCTACTTACCTTTTTTCATAGGTGACCACTGAAAACCTGTGCTGTTCTATGGGCCCCTCATAGCACAGCATCATTCTGAGTGGTAACCTGCTTGTCGCAGTCACGTTGTGAAAGCTGTATTTTTTTTTAATCCTTTCTTTCGTATTTATTAATATTTGTTATGCTTTGTATGTTTAATGTTTTTTTTTTGTCATTCTGTATGCACGTCATATCTCTGCGACAGATAAATATTTTTTTCTTTTTTTCACCTTGTGCCAGAGATTGCGTGTGACTTCTACGGCGACCACTAAAGGACGCATAGCCCAGAGCAGTGCCTACTTGCCCATATCAAAGTGGTCACTGGTGTAAGACCAATGAGAGTCCTAAAGACTCAAGACCTACCCCTCAAAATACAGTGCTCAGTCCTCTCAATAATGTCTAGAATCTATCTTCTAAGTGTGTTGTAAATCGGGATCTTCTTTAATTCAGATTACTTAACTACCCCACTGCCACGGTCACAATTTAAAACTCACAATCGAAGCTTGTTTTGGTGTTCTTCGTGCCCATGAAAAATACACCGAACTATCAAATATCTTAGGCAACACATTACAATACAGAATGCGTAAGTTACTTGACCACTCCAAACTTAATTTTATGAAAAAGTCCGGTTTTACTTTTATTGAAAAAGAGCTCATGACTACTTTGCCTGTGTTTCGCTAAAACTCAAACATAACTTCCAATTAAGCTCAAACCGATACTTGAACACTTTCCTTCTAAAATCTTTATTCTACATTCAAATTGTCTTCTACTTTATAAAGGGGTGTGCCCACTTACCTTAGAGCTATATCCGCACTGCGGTCTATCCGCATCGCTCAAGTCCTACGGATTTAGTGAATGCCATTCAATATTCTGCTGACGGACTGCCCACTTAGTATACTGCAGTTTATTTTTATTTCTGAGCAATTTTTTGTTGGCCAGGTATGTAGTAATAGGTACTTGAAGGCTTTTTATTTGGCTTAATAAATGCAGGTCGGATTTAGTGGTCGTCATACGCAGATAGATTTAAAAAAAAACCTTCAAACGGAATTTGTCGTTGGTTTAACATAATGTACATAGATTGACGTACTCAATAAATCCGTTGGAACTTTTAAAAAGCTAGGTAGGTGCTAGAGAAGCAGAGTCAATACTACAGGTACAATCATCCAATTTATGAATCTGGAATGAACTATTGAAATTCGTTTAGTAACGTTAGTTTGGTTAGTGAAAGGCGACTAACTAAGTTAAGATATTTATCAGTATGATTTACACACACTCTCTAATTAAGATAACTGTAAAAATAGACTTAATCGAAGTGTCAATTTAAAGACTTCTTTAATGACGTTTTAAATTGAAATGGCGCTGTAAAAAAGCATTTTAAATACATAAGACCATCAAGTAACATCTTGTATTAAACGATCTAGGCAATAACTCAGGCTTAGCTTGGCTTGAGAATATAGGGTGGGAGGGTAGTCAGCGGTGAGGGAACCACTTGTTGCTATGGTTACAGCAGTAACAATAACCAAAAAAACTTATTTGGAACCTTAAGTGGTCTCGCAAAAGTTCAATGTCCCTTATCCAGATGAAAGCTTGAGTGTGTTTGCTCGACTCGTATGATCTGAAATTATGTTGAATATTGCCACGCGTGCACAGCTGTGTGTCATAGAATTATTTTTTTCTTAAATATTTTCTTTTCAAATTCGTTACTAAAGGCGCCGTATGTGACAACTGACACCAATCTGGCTCTATATTTGTATGTAAATGAATATTAAACCTTTTTCTGTTTAGATGTATTTTGTTTTTCGACGAAATGGTTTGGTTGTTTTATAGTGATTTTAGTTTTGTTTTTATTCTACGGGATTCCATTTATTTAGAGTCTAGCTTTAACAGGCTCGCGCAAAAAATGTCAACAAGACTGTCTTTATAAAACTTTTGTTTCTTTTTTTACGAATACAAAAACGTATCTGATTTTGTACACAAAACCGAGGCACTTGTCTCATCGCCGGTGATAGCCTAATTAACATTGATCAAGTGTTAAGCGAAGTAGATAAGAACAGTGGGCCAGGATAGTGGGGTAAACCGATCGCACAGTAGCTAGTCACTGTCTAGGTTTTCGCCACTCGCCACTGTACTTGACTAAAGTAAATTGGACCTTAGTGAGTCGAGTAAAAGCGAGTGTTTTGTTTGTTATAAGTAGTTCTCACAACGGCGATATCAACAGTCAGCGACCGACGACGTTTTATTTGAGTATCTCTTTTACTTACATGGGATGTACAATCATAAGCGCGTTTTATAAGCGAGTAAATTGTATAGCTAGCTTCCTCGTCGGCGCGCGGCGGTGGGACAGGTGCCAGACACTTTGTTAAACTTGACATAACATAAAATCATGCCTGTAATCTCCGAAGGGTTAGGTAGAGGTTACCTTATAGTACACCCACATTTCGCCATTTATGTTTAAGTCCCATGTAGTAGGGGGCGAGCCTATTGCCATCAACCAGTCCTGAAATTTGTACCTACTTATAGGTACTGTGTATAACAGTGCGTCGAACACAGTTTATAGTTATTTTATGGTCTCTTATGAAATACTGACCTCTCTAACAGTTATAAATATTGAAGTCATGAAACAGTTTTAACTTGAAACCATAGTCTAGAGTTTCGCTAAGCGCGAGATGAGCGCGTAAGTTTTAACAACCCTATAATAGTTCGAGGGAATTTATACCCTATATACAATACTATACGTATACAATATAGTAGTTCGTTCCGGAATAGAAGTAGTAATGTTTACGCGCGTGTAAACTGAGATAATACAATAAGTTTATTTTAACGTGACATTGGGGCGTATATATTGCCGACCTGACATGACTTGATTACAATAGTCTGTCGGTATGGGAAAACTTTTTTTGCAATTTCTGTCTTTTATAGCACTCCAACCTGGTTTGGTCCCATAGAAGTTTAGGATTTATAGAAACAGGATCGATTGGCATCAATACATTTTTTTCCTGTAAGATGGCCGGTTTTGGTAACTGTACCTACTTACATTTTTTTTTAAATGGTGTGAATGGTTATCGACATTTCACGAATAATTATGGACAGTCTCCTAAGACCATTTTCGTGTAGCTGCAAAGGTTAAGGTAGTTCCCCTTACCGTCCCGCTGAGTTTCCATCCTGTATATTATACAACTACCTTATTAGTGCTCGCAACTAATTTTCACGATAAAAAACTGACGTAAGCTTATTATCCGAACGAGATCCTTTCACGGGCAATTCAACAGTAAATTTGATCTAAGTGTACCGTTAGGTACTAAAGAAAATTTCCAGAATTCGAGCTTATGTATTCTAACTATACAGGTATAGTTATAATACCAATAATAATAAGCTCGAATTAGTGTTTTCCAAGAAAAAGGAACAAAAATCGCTACTTAAATCAATACGGGACCCTAAAAACGAATGGGGCATCTTAATTCAAGCTGTAAGACCATAATGCCTTGAAAGTTGGGTCGGCCTTTGGTGTGAGATGCAACAAGTGTTGGATGTAACACGGCGGGCTGTGCTGGGGCGGCTGCTGCGGGTGCTGAACACCTATATAATATAATAACCTCATTTTTAGCTATAGTTTGAGCCGTTTGGGGTTGAAACAATGAGGCTATGGGGTCCGAGCGTGCACCTAGTCTTTCAGGACATCGTCGACTCTTCTCGTGACCAGAGGGCTGGCCTATTTTTGGGTCAAAGAATCAGCATTGCCATTCAACGTGGCAATGCTGCCAGCCTTCTGGGCAGCGATGTGGACGAATTTTTTGACGCCCTTTAATGCTTTTCTTATTTTATCTATGTACATATTTGTATTATTATTATTTTAAGTTTTTATATATATATATAAATAAATATACTAGCTGTAAGATTGAATATTGTTATTTTAGTTAATAAATTACAGCAGCTTACATGTGATTTGATAACTTTACTAATTAGGCTTTCAGTTATACCTCAACATAACATAACACTCCTGTAATCCCCGAAGGTGTAGGCAGAGGTGTACCTAATAGTACGCCCACATTTCGCCAGTTCTGTTTAAGTCCCATGTAATAGAAGGCGAGCCTATTGCCATCAACCGGGCACAAATATGTACAAACTCCGTTGCTGCTACTGAGAAATTCCTAATGAAAAAACCCAATAATACTTTGCCCGACCAGGCAATCCGTAATTTACGTATACGTGTGTAACGTACGTCAGCTTTTAGTAATACTACTAGGTAACACAACTATTAAAGTAACTTTTTCTCACTGATAATGAAGTCGTCTGTCTGTATAACCAGTATTAGGTTCAAAGTTTAACCGGAGCACGCTTAATTACGGTATCAGCCACAGCGGTGACGGGGTGGGATTAAAGGCGCGGTCTCTTTGCTTATGTGAGTTTATTGTTGATACAAAGAGTTTCTAACTAGAGGCTACTGGAGGTTCTTAAGTTCTTTTTTTGCCTTAGAACAACAATTTTATAACAACAAATATTTTTAGGCGACAACGGAGCTCCGATTTCGCTTTCACAAAGATGGCTCAAACATTTAGTTACAGCAGTATGTATAAATTCTTAAAACCAAAGAGTTTCCCCATCTCAACTAATGAACCCCGAAGAACTTATTAGTTTTATTTTGAGTAATTCGTCTCATTACAGATACCTATTTCAAAAGAGTTAGTAGCCGAAATGAGGGGTTTTTTTGTCGTTCATTAGATAGATAGAGATAAATTACACACATAAACATTAGTGAGAGTAACCTCTAAAAAATTAAAGTCCAGACCTTCAAAATGAATCAACAAGACTGATTTATCCATCCGTATCACATCTTCACGTAAAACTTCGTACTTTTTCTACGCAACTTAGAAATATAAGCGTCACCTGTTACGCTGTATCAAGATTAGAAAACTTTCGGAAACACTTGTACAGTGTTGTGTGGAGAAATATCACTTTTTCTCCTATTCTTGTAGGTACCCACTAACTGTTCATGTGTGTGGATAGTTTGTATCTGTTGGAGACAGACGGTTTTTACAAGCGTTTGTATTTTGTTTTTACCCGGCGCGACAGCGACCAGCAAAGACAGGCTTATGTTTTTCACGCGTATGAACGGTATCTGTGCTACGGTGTTTGGATTTGTGCCCGGTTGATGGCAATAGACTCGCCCCTATTACATGGGACTTAAACATAACTGGCGAAATGTGGGTGTGCTATTGGGTACACCGCTGCTTAGCCCTTCGGGTATTACAGGCGTGATGTTATGTTATGTGTGTACGATATATTTGCGGTCGCTGTATAGACGATAGGCACTTGGTGATGGGGCCCGTGGGGAATGGTGGGCTGATGCTCAGTAGGTGCGCGCAAATATATGTACTTGTATGTATGTACCGGGCCCCCGACACATGGTGGTAAGAGGAACATTGGATGTTAAGTCGTTTAGAGTCCGACATAACCCTCCATTCGCCCTAGATGGAGGGCTTCCATGACGAGATTCCCACTCAAAAAAAAAACTACTTATTCCTGCTTAGTGGATTTTATAATATACTTATTTAAATATCTTTTTAAAGTCTGTCACTGCGATGAAGGATACTTCTGTTGCGGTTAGTGGTCGTTCAAAACTATACATACCTTGAAAATTTTAAATAGCTCACAATAATATTAAATTCGTCGACTAATAGACGAGGCGATCAACAGTAATAAGTGCTACCTACTGAGTGTGGGCCATTAAGACTGCGATGGATCACGTGCGTAATTACTTTGTATTAATTAGAGCGATCAGACAATAGTGCTAACGATAGTGCAATAAGGATCATCAATTACATTGGAATGGTATATTTATTGGTTTACAATTGGCAGTCTTAATTGACAATCTATCTGTCTCTGAACTTTTCATGGCTTTAACGGCTGAACGGATTTGGATGTGGCACACAGGTAGGTAGATCATGACTTGGGTTAGAGGATATGTTTTACATCGGTAATACGTTTCCATGGAATAATTCCTAGACTCCTCGCGAGCGAAGCTGCGGGCAGCCCAGCGGCGGAAGCCACACTCAGGAACTGTGCTTAGTGTCATGCTTAGCGAGTAGCGTAGCTTGAACTTATCAGGACTCATCCTAATCAAAGCGATAGTCAAGCAAACACGGGACGCGAACCTAAACGCGTGGCCTTGGCTACAGAGGACGCCATCCGATTTTCTTAACAATAAAGTGACAGATGACCACGACGAGCGGGGATTCGCGCCACCGATCGCTTATATTACGGTCAAGCAGCATGTTTCAGTATGGCTAAACACAAATATAAATCGCAATTATTTTATGAGCACTAAGCCAGTTACTAATCGTTTTCGAAGCCGCTTCCGTCCAAGCCACACCAGGCCAGGGTTGTCAGTAATCTGTTAAACTCACGTCGCTGGCAGGGCCCCAACAGCTCGCCTAATCTGCATTGTAATTATCCCGGTAGCCCGCCGTGCAATTTGTCCTCTGGACGGACTTAGCTTGATAAGTTAACTGTGTGAGTTCTATTTAATTTTAATGCTGGATTTATGTGCGAGGACCAATTGTTTTAGGTGAGGTATTTATTTGAATAATGTTTATTGCATTATATTTATATTTATTTTTACGCAATGTATTGCTAGTCGATGGAAATTGAAATTGGCAGAATCATCACTACATGGTATAAAACAAAGTCGCTTCCCGCTGTTTATCTTCTCTGTATCTTTAAAACTACGCAACGGATTTTGATGCGATTTTTTTAATAGATAGAGTGATTCAGAGGAAGGTTTATATGTATAATACATGCATATTAAAGATGAGAAAACAATAATATCTACATTGCACCCGTGCGAAGCCGGGGCGGGTCGCTAGTAAAAAATAAAACAATCTAAAATACAAAAAAAAAAAACACTAAAAAACGTGGAAAATTACTTTACTTTTGGAAGTCGGTGACTATTGTTTGTTTCATTGACTTTTTTGCCACCGATTTCCGAAAGTAAAGTTATTTTCCACGGTTTTTTTTCGTTAGTCGGTTATTTTTTCCCAAAAAAGTTTTTATTTTACCCTTTTTAGCTATCGTATCACACACAAATCGTTGTCAAGTATCAATTTCGCAATTTCTTTTACTTGGATGACATATTTTTTCCAGCTATTTTGATTTAAAAACCAAACTACTAAACCGTTTATGGAAGGCGCATTTCAAAACTGTGCATTCTTTTTGTGCGGACGTTTTTGAGACGCTGAGTGTCATGTCTTGGGATTTTTTACTTATCAATGACCTCGTCCACGGATTTGTGTTGCCTGAGTTTGCTGCTCTCAAAACGTTGAAGTTAAACATTGTGAGGAAGACAACATGTCCTAGGATCTGATCTTCACCAACAACCAACTAGCAACTTATGATTATCGTCATCAGCTTACAGCAGCCCTCTGCTGGTCACAGGCCCCTTCAGTCGTCCGCCACTGAACTCAATTCTCGGCAGCATCTCATCTAGTTGCTACCAGCCACCCTGTGAAGATCTTTAAACTAGCAACGTGGCCGGTCCAAAATTGGACTCATCCATTAATAGATGACGTTGAACAACGTTATGGCGCAGTAAAAGCCATTTCGATCGCTAATCTCAGGAACTACTGGTTCTAATAGAATTATTCTTTTAGTGTCGGATAGCCCATTTATCGAGGAAGGCTATATAACATCACGCTGCGACCAATAGGAGCGGAGCATTAATAAAAAATGTAATGCAGACGAAGTTGCGCGGGTCAGCTAGTTTACATATACGTAATTATAAGCATATAAGCAGCGAGGCTTAAGTTCTAGTCAGATAAGTGAATCAACATAACATTTTATATTTAAAGTTACGCAAAAGGCTAGCACGTAATTTTTTATTTATCTTCCAAATCCATAACTTAATAAAAGAAGATGAACCAAAAGTCTGAAGAAGAAAATAATTGATTTCCCAAAGGCTGTGTTTTTCGTTAGCAGCGGCCGTTCAGTGAAAAAACTGACATGACTTTAATACAGAAGTTTTGCAATGAGTTCACATTTGCAGCCCGTATTTTATCATAGCTGGGATATGAGTCTTCTTTTAAAGTGGCCTTATTGGTGGGTGTCACATGTCTTTGAGTTTTACCAAGGGTTATCGTATTACCCATTACCAACGCTCCATGTGAAATACTGGTAATCAGCTGCATCCGGTTACACTGAAAGCCGATCCCAGCGTAGTTGGAAAAAGGTGAGACAGCTTTACTGACGATATTTTCCTTCGCAGTTTTGACAGAAGTGTTGATGAAAGAATTAACAGTTAGTAAACTGCTTAGAATACCTCAATCAAACCTACATACCTGTAGGTCTAATACACAGGGCCACCACTCCACCACTGAGGATTCGAATACGCTGCTAAATCAATTAGCTTATCGATCTGACGTTTGAATTTCGAACTTATTCACTTTTTGTCCTGAAAGGAATTCCAAGTGATTTTGCCTTTATCCCTTAGGATCAAACTTGCAAATGTTCCGTTTAAAGTCACTGTTTCTCTACGCTATGTAAAAAGTCGATCTTTGTGCCAGAGGCGAGTCAAGGTAAGAGATGTAGCTTTCTCGTTTTAAAAGGCAAAGAAATGATAATGTAGGCAACGATATCTTTTTCATATTGAGATATTTTTACGCAGTAAGAGTGTGCGTTACCAAGGCCGAAAAGGAAATATGCCTATTTTATCTTTCGACTGTTTTCACTCACGTTTTGATACAAGGCAAAAGTAGTCTTCTGGATTGAATTAATCTATTGAATTAAATCAAGTTTTGCTTGTTGCTAGCCAGCTTACCTATGAGCGTTGCAACATTTTTAACTTTTTTGTTAAAGTTTTTTCTTAAAAAAAAACAGATAGCAAATATTAGAAAACGTCTACCAACATCACAAAAACTTACACATGAAAAATGGTAAGCATCAAAGTTCACCCATTCGTATCACACGAGCTAAAAGTAAGATATATAGGTCCTACCTACCTGAGTTCACAGACATACTATAAAGGACGCCTGAGACGTAAACAAATAAATCCCGAATTGTTCTGAACAAACAGTTACCTTCTCAACTTTACGGCGGTCATTATTTCAGACCTTTTCGATTTGCGGAATAATTTTTACGAGTTTTCACGTGTAATTCCGAAATTCTCCTACATTTTAGTGTTACTTGTTCGTCTCATTATCCGTGCGTCATAAAATATCAACTGTGTGATATAAAACGTAAAGGTCAACGTGTATTTACGATCGATTATAATTTAATGAACTTTTTATTGCCGGAGGCGCTTTGCGATATGAGTACTGTTGCACGTTTTCTTTATTTTGTAGCAATAATATCAAGGCAATAATATCTTTTAGAGTGTTTTATAGACTAGTAACTCGTAGAAGTGGAAATAATAAGAGCATTGAGCGTAACAGTGTCAACGAAATAGCGCAATGTCTTACGATGAAAATATTCATTAAAAATCATTGCTAAAACTTTCGAAAAACTTAACAATTACACTCCTTATCGAATCGTAGAAAGCTCAAGTTAATAAACCATTTCTAAAACCACGGAAATGCAAAGAAGAAGAAATCAAAAAAGGCTTATTAACTTTCATTCTTTGGTATCTCACGCCAAAGTTCAACTTGCGTGCCCAAATATACATTAAACTCCAATATTTTCCTAACATCATCTCCATCCAGGTAAACTTCGTACTATCTCCGTGGAGCCCTAATTAGATCGCAGGGGCCTCCAATTTGTCTCCCAAAGTAAACACTCGGTGGCCAGACTCATCCCCTTGCTAAGAAATTCAATTAAACCTGGTAACTCTGTTGCATGTCCTTACTTCGTAACCTATATATAGTTGTATATGTATTATGTATGACACATGGAGTACTGACTGAGGTATATGTGGAGGAAATTTTTCATGGAGGACGATCAAACTGAAGCGAACATAAATATTTTATTGTGTAAGAGTTGCCTACGTGGGAAAAAGGGTGCGCTGTGGCCTAGACAATGCGAAATTATATGAGTGAAAACGATTATAGAAAAGTCATTTTTTTATGATCTCCGAAAGCTACCTAAAAGTTTATGTTAATCCCTTTGAATGTACACAGGATTACGAAATGGCTTGAAAGCGATTGCCAATATTCGAGCGAATTGATCGGACAAAAAAGTACATTATTTTATATGGTACCTTGTATCTAGTTAATTCTGTGAACCCTTGCAAAGAATGAAGTGATTCTTTTTCAACGATGACGGTCAGGATGTGCTGAGGAACCCAAACTGAAATTTTCATAATTTCTTTAAATAATGTTATGGTATTCGGGGGTAAAAAAACTAATTTTAGTTGTCAAATAAAATGGGAAGGAGGCCCATCCCAGCAGTGGAAACATTATGCTAATGCTTATTCCAAATAAGTAGTACGTCATACTCGATCCATATTTCTTTATTCCTAGCTCCTGAACGTCCCACAAAACGTATAAGTACATACAAGGTATAGTGCACGCTAGTCGGACATCTTGCACCGAATAAGCCATGAGCAGACGTGCGGTCATGCATAAGTACGAGTTTAAATCTATTCTGTGTCATTTGAGAAATATCTTCGCGATTCAAAACGTCTATAGATTTAAACTTGATATAGATTAAATTTATCAGTCTCGATTCTTGGATTTCACCTTACCCAAAGCTGAGATAAGCCGTTACCAAGAGAACCGACACATATAATTTAAATAGGAAAAAGTAAATAAAAATAAACTAATTAGCTAAAATGTTGGTCCTTAGCTACGAATAAAATCAGCCCGTCACTTTCTGTTAGCGTAGCCACTTGCTACGGCGTAGCAGCCTACGCCTCTCGTCTAATAAACGTCATAAGCGCGATCATCAATTTGCTTTGAGCAAAGTTGGCATCGCCTTCACTTAAGTACTTTTAGGAGAATGATTGAAGCTCATAATTATCTTACTATACCTACTATTATAAATGCGGAAGTTTGAATGGATGGATGTTTCTTACTCGATCAGGCCAGAACGGCTGAACGGATCTGGTTGAAATTTGGCACAGAGATAAATTATAGTCTAGAATAGCACATAGGCTTTTTTTTAAACATTCTTATCTAAATCTCCACGCGATCCAAGTTGCGGTAAACAGCTAGTAATGTATACATATGTAGCGTAGTGTAGCGCCACCAAATTCAAGGTCGAAACCAGGTCTTCATGCTCAGCAGTCGCGATTACGACCACTAGCCAAAGATATGTCTAAAATTTGTGCAACTCTTTTATCGTTGAGGAAAATAAAGGGAATATCTATCGGAATTGGTGACGAGAGTAACAATGGAGAACATCTGTTGCAGAACTGACATCCATTGCAACGGACAACGTTGACAATAAAAAGTTAGTACCGAAATCGTTTCAATCTATTGTTACAATCGAAATTGAACTTTACAACGCGTGTACTATTTATTGATTTGAGTTTTACAGTTTCGTTGTTTTATTTGAAACGGCAATTATGTTATAAGAAATATTGAATGTGATGACAATAATTGAAATATTGTGAATTCTCTAATAGCTATGCTTGTTTGTTTTTTTTTTGAATGTTTTTATGGATAGATAAATAAAACGGTATTAACATCATTAGGAGCTAAGTACATCGCAGAAATCAGAATTGATTTCATCAATAAATTGAAAAAAAAATTGATATTATTCGATTATAAATTCTGCTTGTAAAATCTAGGTGTAATTCAAACAATGGTAAATAAGTTAAAATCACTAAACTAGTACTCAAGTTTTCAACCACCATCTATTCAAAATCCAGGCCAAGCGCTACATATTTTTGCATGCCCAAACACGGAGAGTTCAGCTAAAAGGGAAGCCAATCGATCGGTGATCAATCAAAATCTCATTTAAACACGTCACTTTGGCGGAACCTTCTATCCGTCTTGTGTAAATTCGGCTTACATTGCGTCGGTACTGTTTGACAAGATGCTAACGCAGACAGTTGATTTTTGTAATTAAATTCTTTTTAAACAATCGTTTTTGTACTGTTTTTTGTGTGAGCTTTTTGATTGTTTTGACGCAAAATAAATTGGTTAGATTTTGTTTAAAGGCTTAGTCAACTGCTTGTTATCTCAGAATAGTTTTTTGCGTTCTTCTTTGTGATTGGTGGAAATATTGAAGATTTAGGTCAGCGAATGCTTTACCTTTCTGATACCAGAGAGCCTAGACAAAGAGTTATTTTACCATCGATAACGCTGATTATACCATCGACGTTATCGATGGTAAAATCAAACACAAGTTAACAACCTAATATATGTACACATATGTCTTGATTTGACAAAAACTACCGAAAATCTCATGTAATTCGGTTGATACGGCTCCAAGTCACTAACCTTTTTGTTAAGTATAGGTTATTTGGCAACGTTTCGCAAACTTGAAAAATTATAGACAAGTTTTATAGACTTTTAACAATCTGAACTGAACACCAAATGTTTTAGGCAGAAAGTAGACTAATTTCCTGCTTGTTCCCATAAAATTTATTCACAGTAATATTTCTTACCAAATGCTTTTTACTGTTACTAAATGTTTAATATATTTGCCTATTTTTCTATATTTGCTGGTCATGAATTACTATAGTTTTTTTTCTTTATCGGTAAGTTTGCTTGCAAAGTTTACATATGTACAATTTCAATACTATGATCATTCTCATCTATTCTCAAGCAATATATTAGGTATTTACCTACGAGATTGCCGTTTAGTAAATAGAAAGACAAGTCATTATTACATAAATATTTTGTATATTTCTATCAATTAAAATATGCGCCCATGTTATCGATGCATCTGTGCCAGCACAGTGGTAATTTTTCAATGCCCTTCTTGAAGAAGTCAGGTGTACAGGAGCCAACAGACTCTTCAAAGGCATTTTGTACTGCCTCTCGGGTATTGAATTTTTTCCCTGCCAAAAAGTTGTCCAAATTTTGGAAAAAGTAGAAGTCTGTAGGCGCAAAGTCTGGTGAGTATGGTGGATGACGCAAAACTTCCAACCTTAGCTCTTATAGCTTAGAGACCGCCTGTTGCCGTATGAGGTCGAGCGTTGTCGTGAAGGAGCAGCGGGGACGAACGATTAACCAAGACTAGCCGGAGATTTGCGGGCTTCTCCATCGTTGTGTCCAGCTCCTCACAGTACACATCCACAGTAGTGCTAATGCCATTTGGTAAGAAACTGTGATGAATTATACCGCCACTAGACCACCAAACAGTGACCATGACTTTTTTAGGGGTAAGTATTCGTTTGGGGCATTGCCTAGGTGTTGAACCAGGGTCTAACCAACATGATGACCGCTTACGATTATCAAAAAGAATCTATTTTTAATCGCAAGTGTCAATGCGGTTCAAAATCCCTTCGTTTCTGTGTCTGTTAAGCAACGCAAGGCATAGCTCAACGCGGTCGTCACGCTGGCGATCGTCTAGTTCGTGCGGCACCCATTTATCAATTTTTTTCCTAGTCAATTTGACGCAAATGGACCAATATTGTTTTGATGCTAACATTGAAAGCTGCTGCTAACTCAGCCGTAGATTGAGTATCGTCAGCTTCCACTATCGCCTTTAATTCGTTATTGTTGACTTTCGTTTTCGGGCGACCACGGGGTTCGCTTTTTAGATAAAAAATTCCATTTCGGAAGCGTTCAAACCAATTCAATTCAATTCAATTCAATTCAATTCAATTCAATTCAATTCAATTCAATTTATTCAAAGTTAATTTTTTACAATACAACATAAGTCTTAGAAATAATGTAGGTAAAACAGAGTTAGATGCCTGTACTAGGATAAACCTGTATCACAGGCGATGTGTTCTAATACTAAGTACATATTTGGACAACAAATTTTTAAACAATATTTAACATACGATGTTTTTTTTTAAATTAGTGAATAGTTAATTTATTATGATAATAATATACCTAATTTACTTTAACTCTATTATTTATTAGATGAGAACAAAATGACAATGAAAAAAAGAAGAAAGGTCTTAAACATGTAGATAAATACTATGTACAATTTTGCGCTTAATTAATTACACTATTACAATAGTTTCAGCAGAATTCATAAACAAGTTAGACTCGGTCAAGTAAAAATTGCAAAAATCATTGTCATGATATTTTTATATAGCGGTCAAGAATTTGCTTAGACAGCAACAATTCGATGGTAAGTAGGGCAGGTTGTCTCGCATAGGTATCGTTGAGTCAGGAAAAAAAGACAGAAGCGGAAGGCTGGTTTTTTATGATGCACTAGGCGCCTTCATAATCGATGGAGTTGATATATCTATGCTCAGCTATTTTCCTAGCAGGGCATTCAGTGTCTCCGGTTTTATGGTCACTGGGTTTTTTAAAGCGTGAACAAGTCGCGCATTTCGGAGTTTCAGTTTTCTTCGAGCATTCGGACATCACATGACTTTCTTCACCACAGTGACTACACGTAGAGTTGATCTCTCTGCAAGATTTTGCTGCATGGCCGTACTGTTGACATTTATAACACCTCGTTACTAATGTGAAGTCCCTAACAGGACAGGACGACCAATTTATGAAAATCCTTGATTGAGGGATTAGGGCTTTACGTATATTGGCTGAAACTTCAATAACGTAATTGCAGGTCGCAGCATCTCTCTTCCCAGATTTATGGCGAATAACGAGCCGTGCGTACGTTTTTAGTGTTCACTCCGTACACATAATTAATGTTGCGAGCCGTTTGTGCGGCATTGCTACGGCGACGGAACTGGTATTCCATAATTACTCGTATTTTTATCGTGTCCATATCGATGAAAAAGATATAAATGTAGTAAAAACAAAACACTAATCAATAAAAAAATGACTGAATTTGAATTCCATATTTTTTAAAACAAATTCATTTGAATTTAGAATTTATTGCCAGCCATACGTACATTACGTTTCAAATCGCCAGTATTGTAAAACGGCAACTTCATAGGTAAAGACCTATCATTTAATTTTCTCCATTTCCACTTACTTCTCGCCTCCCTGGCCTATTTCCCCGTCAGTCCACATACTTTATTCAGCAGCAAACTTTGCCAATAGTACTTTAAAACTTCGACAAGCTTCGAAGATCGTATGTGATGTAAATTTCGAAAGTCACCTGAAACGAAAGGAATGGTTATTAAAAGGAGCGAAGTGAAATACTTCTGAAGGCATTTTATTCCATTCCGATTCAATAAGCACTCAATGAATTGATTCTTTTGTTAAGTGTTGTTGTTGGAAGGATGTCGGCTTGAATTGGCCGATTGTGGCAAAAATGTCGAAGCGTTTATTTGAATTAAATCATTTGACTTAGCAACACGCCTGAAATTCCGAAAAGGTTAGAGAGGTGTATCTCAAACAGGTACGCTTATTTTTAAACCGACTTCAAAAAAAGGAGGAGGTTATGATTATGTCAAAAGTGGAAAATAACTATAGTTTCGGAAGTCGGTGGCAAAAAAGTCAATAAAACAAACAAGTTACCGACTTCCGAAAGTAAAGTTATTTTCCACCATCTTTTTATTTTTTGGAAGTCGCTGGTTTGTTTTCACCAGTTAGGTATATTTAAACTAACAATTTAGAAATCAAGCTCATATTCAGCAGTAGCTAGACCAACGAGACAGGCAGTAAAATATTTTTGTGTGCTCGTTGCTAAATAATAACAGCTGCTTGGATCAATCTTCAGGTTAAACCGCGCTTGCCTAGGTTGCCCTGTGGATGGGTGACCACCCATTACTTGGAAAGCAAGATACGCCATTGTTCCCGGATGTCATTTGTAGATTTTTGTCAGTCGTCACAGGTAGTCAGTGGGCCGAAAGTCTGACAACCAGTCTTACCAAGGGGTATCGTATTACCCAGTACTAACTGGGCTGTGGAGATCAGACAGGCAATCGATCCATGTAAAATACTGGTATTCAGCTGCATCCGTTAGACTGGAAGCTGGCCCCAACATATTATAGTTGGGAAAAGGCTAGGCAGATGATGTGGTGTGAAAAGAGTGGAAACATAAGTAGTGAGTGTTCGAGTGTGGGATTTCCAAAGAGAACATTTTGTTTAAGGGGTTACCTAGTGATCCCTAAAAGCGTTTCAAATGAAGTATGATTCGATTCCTTTGAGTGTTTGATCGTTACAAATCTGTATGCTCATCGAATCAACCTAACCTGTGATCTAATTCTACACTAATGCATTTACATTACGAGACCCAATTAGCTGGCTGTGTTTACAGACCAATGATGAAGCCAAACAGTAATGATGACTACCTCGTATCTGCATAATGTCATCTCACTATAGATTATTAGACCTACATAATACTATTATATAAGAAGGTTTCATATTGTGGTGAAGATTTAAGAGATACCTACAAAAAAAAATTGTTTGAATGTACACTATCTAATAATACATAAAAGATACATTAACTTTTTTGACCACATAACGACTTTTGTCCATGGGGATGGAGAAAAACTGATAAGGGTGGAACCATTTTCGCGTCAGTGTCCCTTGAACCCTGTATGGCATCACACATGCCATAATCCGTTCTCGCATTCCATTTCATTTCCCATTATACCGTTCCGTCTCCCGATGGTTGCCGATTAGGCACCTAGTCCTACTTTGTAGCTAATATTTTAATTAGCACGAAAGTATTGTATTAATTACTTAATTACAATACCATCTTTTTTCTTCTTTATCGTGTGGTTAGTGCCTAACTGGTGTCAGAGTTTTTATGCCGCCCATGGGCCTCTGACTTGGCTTTACATATCAAGAAAGACTGAGAGATATAGAAATATCTCTCAGGTGTGTTGGTTTCCTCACGATGTTTTCCTTCACCGAAGCAAGTGATAATTATTCAATACGCACATGATTCCGAAAAATCAGAGGTGCGTGTCCTGGGTTCGAACTCGAGACCTATGACTTGGCAGTCCAACGGTCACACCACAAGGCTATCACTGCTACAATGCTATAATTCTGGCACACCTAAATTCCCAAGCAATACCAAACTAAAATCACAAGAAATAGCTATTCCGATAGCGTTCGGTAAGCAGATTAGTATTTCAATTACGTACAAGTTGGCCGGCTGCCATTTCACACAAGTGCTTTATGAGGAGGTTGAGAAAGGCTGGCTATTATAGCACTTGTATACTATACGTTACAATAGCCCGACAACTTGTCGCGGGCTATGTATTCTTTTGAGTCATTAAGAGGTTTTGGTTTGTCATTTTTCTTGTTATGTCATCAACAGTCTGTGGCTTTGGATGTCGTTCGAAGCTGACAGAATGAATTAGACTATACTGTTCTTAGGTGGACCGATGATGCGGGAAACCGTGGGATGCGAGAAGTACTTTGAATAGGATAAAATTCTCTTATAATTTTAATTCAATAATAAACGAATTACCTGCTCCATTGACAGTGGTGCTTACCAAGGTGAAAATCTCAACCAAATATTGACAAGATGTCCTTGTGACCATAGGTATAAGATATCCTAATTAGGTCCCTGTCTTAGAGAAATTTCGTAAGAGGCGCCAGCACCTCTCGAGCCAGTATCGACGAAGATGGATGAAAACGCCTTGTCAGGCCGATCTCCTGGCACCTGCAAGATAAAGAACACGACGAAGATGAATTCGATAAACTAAAACAGATGGACGATTTACAAGTATTCGGCATATTGTGACAAAAAGTATTCAGGTATACACTTGAACTATAGCAACGAAATATTAATCTAAAACAGATATTAACTTTAAATGCCCCTAGCAGCACACTGAACACATCAAGATGTTTCCTAGAACGCAGGAATAAGTTCCCTGATGGCTTGACGTTTTGAATGAATTGACGTTTTTTAGTCTCACAAAAACTCGAGAACGGCTGAACCGATTTGCCTAATTTTGGATTTGAAATATTTGTAGAAGTTCAAGGCAAGTTTAAAAGCTGAGAAAAAAACCGGTCAAGTGCGAGTTGGACTCGCGCACCGAGGGTTCCGTACAAACCTGTGGGTATATAACTTTTTTTTATATGACGAAACTAAAAATTTACGGTTTTCGTAATTTTTCCTATATCTGTACTATAAGACGTGACTTCGTACAAAATTTCAAGATTCTAAGTTCACGGGAAGTACCCTGTAGGTTTTGATTCCCGTGCGAGTTTCGAAAATTTGCGGAAATTGGCGGCCTAAGTGGCTGTATCTTTTGATTGCGTTGACTTAGAAGGTTGATTTTTCTACAGCTTCCAGGAACAGTAGAACTAAGTATCATATAGAAATTTCAGTTTGATACCTCCACGCGTTCCTGAGAAAAACGGTCTTGACAGACGGACGGACGGACGGACGGACGGACGGACAACAAAGTGATCTTATAAGGGTTCCGTTTTTTCCTTTTGAGGTACGGAACCCTAAAAATAGGTAGTACGTAGGTAGGTAGTAGGTAGGGAAAAGTGCATTGCAACGCATACTGGGTACAGCTAGTTTTAAATAAGGAACATCGTGAAAGAAAATAAATGTATTTCTTGGCCAGATAGGCCTGAGCAGGAGAACCTAAACGTAATGTGAATACGTCGATTTTAAAATTAAAAATACTGGTTTCACACACAGGGTGGCGCCGACAATAGAAAATAAATGAAAACATTGATAATACTATTTCATAGGAATATTTTTAAACTATCAAAAAAATCCTAGCAACAACGTTAAAAAAATATATTTTTTCAAACAAACTAAATAACATAAAACTGTTAACGAAATACAACACTATTTATAAATTTGGTTTACTAACCTTAGGTATAATTGCACTAATTCGCGTCTGGAAATAACATTTAAAGGAACTAATTTGGCAAAGATTTTTGAATTAGCGAGTAAGCAATATTTGTGTTGGGTGTTTGTACCGATGTGGGGGTCGTTAACCTGTCAGTGCTAGCCTGTTAATGGACATCATGTAGAAAATTCCAAATATGAAAAATAATGTCCTGTGACTAAACTACTGGATATATAATTTTTGTACGCAGACTGGAAACGTCATTAGGTAAACGCAGTTTAATTTATTGTAGTATTGTCGGCGCCACCCTGTATAATATTTTTATAATTGTAAGAATTTATTAATATCTATGGATGACACTGATGGTGCTTGTTGCAAACAATTAAACTAATATGGCACAGAATAATTGTATTTTCTATAAAACAATCGACGTATTTACATCAGGATTACTTACTGTTTGTTAGACCATGGGTATGAGCGTTTTTATTAACATCTTATTATTTTTTATGCTAAAAGTTAAGTACCTTCCCCGTTTTACTTCGGTACTGATTTTCTAAGTTAATACCAAATGTGGCTTTATCCGGATATTTCAGCCAAAAGTTTTCACCACCAGTGACTTTTGATCGTTTCTCTTAATTACAAACGTTATTTATCTCTATGTGAAGCCGAATTATACACTCAACACATAGAGATTACATAAGGCCATGTTATGTTCAGTATATAGACTTTAGACATGCTAACTCAATTGAGATGAACTGATAAATATTGTTATATACCCAGAGGATGTATGTTACATAATATGTAGATACATACACATAGGTCCGTATATTGTTGATCACTGTGTAATGTGGTTTATGCTCTGACATATATTTTATTATATTGTCTTTTCTTGAAGTAAATGCTGACGTTAAATTTCGAGTAGTGTATGTTTCTATCTGAAAACCAACTAACCTGTACCTCCGAACCTTTAAATAAATACCAAGGATTTATTTTTGTACACAATATAAAGTAAAGATGAAAATATGTTGAAAACGAAACAAAAAGTACCTGGAGTATAAATGAAAACTCTTCCACAACCTATCCCTTTTTTATCAGAGGCTCCTTCGGTATAATTCTACTATCTAGCTATATACAATCTTCATACCTCGGTATCAACGTTATATTGAAGGTACGTCCTTTTTTCAATTTATTTACGTCTGAGCACAATCCGATTCGCCTGACGCAATCTCGGTGGTAAAAGTGTTGCTCATCGCATCGTAGTCGCGATGAACGACCTGTTTGTTTACTATTGATGTTACGACTCAACAGAATTTTCGTTTATAATTTAGGTACCTACACACATGAACGATTGGGTCAATACTTTTTCAAGTAATAAGTACCTATTCGAGGCATCTCTCTATATACATATATATAAATCAATGTCGGTTCGTTCGTACCTTACTCTTAGACTACTCAACCGAATTTGATGGTTTCTGAAAAAAGGTTGCAACGCTTTGTGGCACAGTCTATACTAATATTATGAAAAAGTAAAATTTGTTTGTAAGTTCGAATGTAGGGGTAATGTTCGGAACTGCTGATCCGATTTCAAAAATGTTTTGTAAGGACGCTACATTATTCGTGGTTGCTATAGACTATAAATTGTATATCATGCTTATTAGCCGACCTATCACAATTTTTGCGGACGAAGTCGCAAGCGAAATGCTAGTAACTTATAAAATAATAGGAATTTTCTTGAATTTTTATTGAAAAAAAGAACTAGGATAGGAAAATAAAACACATTTTAATATTTCGGGACTTATTTTTGTAAGAAGAACGCGTACTGAATCAATTCCGTCCACATTACCAAATTGGTTGACTCCCTTGCGACCCCATTATCATTCTCATACATTCCCCACACGTAATGTCTCCGTGACATTCTGAATCCAAACGGCCATTTTGATCGATTCCAATAACATTTCAATCACACACAAATAGCATATCAAAAGCATTTTATCAGGAAATTGCTGAAGAGCTATTACGCAGACAGTAGCTGTTATACGTAAAACTAGGTTGCGCGCCACTCACAGGGCGGCGGCCGCAGGGGGGTAGCGATGGGTGTCGTATCGTAGCAACGGGCAGCATCCCTCTCAGTGTGCTCCCGACGACCGCGCCGAACGCCCGCGCGCCCCTCCCTTACATTCCACTCCGTTCAACTTGAACGAACCTCAAACGAACGTTTCATTCAAATTCAGTGCAGTGACAACCAAAATGTTCATGCTATTCATACTATTGACTGTGTACCTCATAACTCTATGTCATGTTTAATGTGTTAATTGCAACGGATTTGAGATTATCGGCGTAAGATAAGCCTGCCACGGACTTGACGGACCGTTGTGGGTCTTTTCAACTGCTTCGACAGTTGGTGAGTTTTGTGATTGGATTTTTATCTCTTGCATCGTTTTTGCTCCTTGGTTGTAATACTCTTTTGCACTTAGTTCATCCGTACGTTGTCTACATGCAAAGTAAGGCGCCGTATAATTTGTTATCGTCCGCAATTACCTAAGTACGCGTGTTTAATGTCGTCATTTGTTACGCCCTATGGAATTAAAATTAATTGCTCTATGTAATTTACTTTTGCTCCAATATATTGTTGTCTGTTTCAATTTATATTTTCTAATGCACATTTCATTTTAATTTTGTTTCAGCTAAGGTTCTCATTTTTAATTAGTTTCGGGGGTTGAATTTCGATATCTTGGCGTCTTGGTGATAAAATTATATTTTGTCGGACAAAAGAGGGTAGCTTTTCCTTGTCATAAACCCAAAGGACCTATCTATAGGCGTACACGTATATACGTGTACGCCAAAAATCATATGCTTTTTGCGCATAGTACAGTTGAGACGAAATATGATGTACAGGAGGTTAAGTCATGTTGTTCTGTGCGTCACGAGCTGTTTACAGCCCTCCCAGAATAATATTCTAACAATATATGTCGGTAAAGGCGTGACATTATGTAGGTAAGCCAGACATAACTACTATCGTTAAAATTAAGGACTACATCCTTTGTTTGCGATGGTCTAGCTAGAACCAAGAAATCCAGAACTCCTATTAACAGTGGTTGCCCCTACCCGCCACCACGCAACCATGCAGTTACAATCTACCAGCAAAACCGTGTTTATGATTAAGGAGGTCCATATGTTCATAAATATGGATCTTTTCTTGGCCAGTATTATAAACTTCTAAAACACCAGATACCAAATAAAAAGCATAGATAACGGTATTTGTAGACGAAGCATCATCGATCCGTTTTGACATTTTGACTTTACGAGGACTGTCGTTGAGTCATTGGAAATGGAACGGTTTATTTTAACACAATAATTGGAGATATAAAATTTTCATTGTCAACCAATGTAAACAAAACACTTTGTGTTAATGATGGTAGCATAGACGTAAACTATAATTACTACCCAACAATAGATACTAGGCACCTATTTGATCCATGTGAAGGACGAAAATATAGGGAGGGATGACTGGCCACCAGTTTTTATAAAACTACCAAGGTTATAAAAAACTAGTCTGTCGTTCCTTCATTTTCAAATAATGGAACAGACCTTCTATTTTCGAATGCAATGGCTAGTTGATAACGCCTAAGAGGACCCAACATAGAATGGCCAACATAGAGATAGCATTTGAAAATACAACATGTGGCTGTTTCTAAATTACCTTAGGCTGATAAAATTTTTCCTAATTCATTTTTCCTAATTCGTTTTTCCTAATTGAATATTAGTATGAACGTCGGTTTCCTTGATAGAATAGGTTGCTAGGAGCTGATGAAGATTTGCCATACAGACGAATATGTATGCATTTGCTCATTGTTTGTTAGCGTTTCAGATCACAAGATTTTCTAACAAGTTTATCCAGGCAAGAAGATCAATATGAGATCGACAAAACATGTTGGCATCATATCATCATTATTCGACTACCCTTATACCAATTTATTCGGAGTTCCATACTGTGCGTCTCTCAATCATTGTGTCAGTATTCTTCCCCGTTCTACCCATATCATCACACAACCTATCCATAATTTCTTTGGTCATCCCATACTCCTTTAGCTATCCTAAAATAATTCAGGGGGATTCTTATCTGTTCCCACCCACATTTATACTGAAAATAATAAATAACTGCCTTTTAAAACCCCATCACGTCTACTGATAATGGCATAGTTAATGATTCACCTTTATAGTTTGGACAGAGGGCTGTGTCAGTGGTCACCAACCCTTGGTAGGGGTGACAAAGGTTAATATTTCAGCGGTGGTTAGACGTGAACTAAATATTTATAATAACCCGTATTTTAAAGTGAAAATTAACGAAGAGAATTCAAACGAACGAACGCAGACTGTAAATCATCTTGAATGCATTAAAAGCTGGAATTTAAAATTTCTCCTTGAATGTCTTCTAAAGAAACGAATTGAATTTATCAAAAATGATTGTCGTAGTGAAATGACCCAAAATTTTGGCTATGATTTTTCAATTTGAGCAGTTGACGTCAATTTTGGTTCCAACAGTTTTGCATTGTTATACTGGTTCTTGAATGACATTAACAGGAGGACACTGTTGGTAAACATAATTTTGTGAAATTGTCTGTTGGAAAAAATATTCAAAAAACAAGATGGCGTTAGTGTCAGTTCTGTTTAAAGCAATGCGCCAAAAGAAGAACTTATAATCGATATTCCAAATTCAATTCAATTTCTGTGTTATATTCAATTCAAATTCAATGCTCTGTGTTACAACAACTCGAACGAAAAATGAGTTTTTGGAAGGTTAAACGACCATTTAACCATAGCACGCTTTCATATTGACCAATAAATTTAGCTTTACTAAAATCTTTTGGCGCATCATCAAATAGAAACTAGGATCGCCATCTTTTGTTTTTAGATACGTTTCACAAAACAAAACTTTTACAAATGTTTACCAACTGTACTGTCAGTCCCCCCTGTCAATGTCATGCGAGTGGCAAAAGATCACTGTAAAAGAATTTTCCTTTCTTTTCTTCGATACATAAGAACTTTCCGCTCGCGAATATAAATGGAAATGTTCTGACAACTCGTCATTGTAACTTGAATATCGTAAGTAGATATTGTGATAATAATACTGTTATGATATCGAGCATTGTCGAGATCATTTGAATAAAGTTTTCTTGAATGTAATTGAATGTGCTTATAAGTGTTATTTGTTAAAATAGTGATGTATATTTAAATCGTTCTTCTTCTTCTTCGTGTTGTTAGCACGACACTTTTTATATCTAGTCAGCCCAGAACTAGAACTTCGCCACTTTCACCGCGTGCTCGGTGGCAGCGCAAAGGTCACTTCGGCTGCATGTTTTTGGGCTGAGAGGGCAGGGTGGAGCATAAATCGTTCTATCTGTTCATACGTCAATCGTGGTTAGAGATGTAAAACGTTATATTTAAATTAGGACAGCTTCTTAATCTGATTTCACAAATGTAGAAAATACTAGTTACCTTCTCTAGCTTCGCACAACCGTGCGAAAAAAAATATAGAGGCTTTATAAAATCTTACCACTTTACAAAACCTCGATATTTCTTACTGGCAGCAATATTTCAGCTTTTTTCATTTAGGTATTTATTTTTATTTATTTTAGATAAGTGTACTTAATGTATAGGTAATATAATTCACGGACATTCATGTGTTTAAAGTAGTTACCGTGAAGTGATCACATGTTTTAAAGAAGACGTAAAATTAAAACAATATTTAATAATACGATTCTGTTTAAAGGATAGGAAGGAAAGAAAACTACTTTGTCGTTGCTGAAAATACTCACCCAGAAGATGCCAAACTGATTCCTTCCATTCCCCAAGGGAAATAAGCTTAATGATGATTTTAAAATTGAAGTGAATAATGTGAATACATCCAGCGTTGCCCGTGATGCAGTCACACTCGATTAAATACCTCAGCTCGACCCTCAAGAGAGTATGAGGGTGGAAATACTTATTATCATAATATTGTAAGGGTAGGTATATGTTTTTGTTCTACTTCGTTGGTCTGGTGGTTGAAAGTGCTACTGTTGAACGGGCAAAGTACTGTTAGGTTTTCGATCATGAAATTCTCAGTGACAGCCATGGAGTCTGGATCTAGGCTCGCTTCCTATTACAAGAGACTTAAACAAAACTCCGCTAAATGTGAGAGTACTATATGCACACATCTGTTTAACATTTCAGCGAAAATAGGCTTGATGTAATTTGATGTTATTATTAGGAGTACCTATATCTGCCACGCTGGTCTGGTATTGCAAGCGCTACTGATGAGCGGGCAAAATACTATCTGGGTGTTCCACCAGGAATGTCTCAGTAGTAGCCCGGATTCTGGTTTTGTGTCCTGTTGCTGGCAATAGGCTTCTCCCCTATAACATTTACACGGCACTTAAATATAACTGACGTAATGTGGGAGTACTAAAAGCCTCGGCCAAACCTTTCGAGAATTACGAGTACAAGAGTGATGTTATGTTACTATATATTATATATACCATACTGGCTTGTGGAACAACACTTCACTCAAATGAGTGTAGGTGTAGCCAACCCACTGCTGATCAAATGTCATTGTCATACCTTCGCGGCTGGCCTCGCTTGTGCGTTGGTCCTGGTTGTCATTCCAAATAGCAACTCAATTGCGCACTACTTGAACAAATCGCGTATAAACATGTCGCAACGTAGCGTAACGAAACCTGAAACTTATAAACCTAATAAACCTAAACGAGGGTGCTTAGTATAAGCATTAGAAAATTACGATAATTTAATAAACATAAGTAGCAGTGCGTCGTACATATTTAATTTCATGCTTGTCAACGCACCTCGAGTCATTAGTTAAAGTAATAAATTAGTTTACTCAACTCGAATGAAAAAAACATAGTTTAATTTACATGTTTCGTTATAATATACTTAGTTTATTTGGTAGACTTTTATCTAAGTGTATTAAAAACTTTTTTTAGAACCACTAAAGTTTTAATGTTATTAAAAGTTTTAATGCTATTTAGGAACTTTTGAGAGCAGATTTGCATAGTAGTTTTATTAGTTTTTTTAATTTAAAAGGGTTAAAGGAACTTCAGGTCAAATTGACGATTGTTATGTGTAGGTTACGTATTCTTTGCTTAGGAGTAACTATCGCTCAATAGTTACCTCATAGATAACTATTGAGGTATAGATCTTGAATAAATAATTTGACTGGAATGACGTGACTGAAATATGTCACGCTAGTTGTTGCCGGCGACTTTGTTTGTGTGGAAATTTTGTTGAGTATGTGTGAAAAAAAAGTAAAATGTATGTCTAATTCCAGAATATAATCTACCAAATTTGTCAAATGCCAAATTTCATCAGCCGTTCAGCCGTTCTGGCTTGATTGAGTAACAAACATCCATTCATCCAAACTTTGACATAAAATAATAGTACGTATAGTAAGATTATTTCATCACATGGCCGATCAATGTAGCGATGCTTGGGGAACTTTCAGCTAAACTGGTGATGACGTCCATTCCAAGAGTGGTCCATCGTACACCCTATCGTAAGAGGTAAAGGCGAGTCGGAGTCATTGGTTCGATAACTTTAAATATTTAGGGTACTAAAGTCAACTCTTTTGCTTTTATCAACGCTCTGGCTGCATGAGATTCCCGCATACAAGTAGCATACACGAGCTAGCTCGTCATCATTCCAGCTACCAAGCTTCCGGGCGTCGGGAATCCCCAGCGGATTTCCGGCCACCGTAGGCGCGAGCTTGCGGACGGCGAGCAATGGGTAGCTCGCCGTCCGGTAAGGACCAGGCCCGGGTCGATGGCGCGTCGTGTTCCACGCGCGCCTCAAAGAGATGTCAGCACAAACAGGCGGGGTCTACTAGGACCGATGCCTACCAGGGTTGCGGGTTTGTTAGAAAGAGTTACCGTGGCCATTGGCACAGGCAACTGAAGGAACACGGGTGGGTTTTAGTCAGTAAGAGTCTGACACGCCCTCCCGCTCCACCCAGAGCGAGAGAGGTCATTTGATGATTTCCCACACAAAAAAAAAAGGCTACCAAGCTTCGCATCCTAGCTCGGGCTAATCTTTTTACATGGAATAAGCTACAGTCGTATAGCGTGTGTGTGTGTGTGTCGTGGAGGAGCTCTTGGCTCAATAATAACAGCCGCTCCTGTCGATTGTCAGGTTAAGCCGAGCTTGCCTGGGTTGGTCCGTGGATGGGTGATTACCCATTACATACCGAGTTTCCTCCGTACCTCGGAAAGCACGTTAAGCCGTCAGGCCCAGCTATCAATTGTACATCTTTGACAGTCGTTACAGATAGTCAGTGGCCCGAAAGTCTGACAACCAGACTTCCAAATTATTATCTTAGAACGGCACAAATGTATATTTTACCCAGTACTAACTGGGTTGTGGAGATCAGATAGGCAGTCGCTCCATGTAAAATATTGGTATTCAGCTGCATCCGGTTAGACTGGAAGCCGACCCCAACATAGTTGGGAAAAGGCTAGGCAGATGATGACGAGCTACAGTCGTGTAGCTTTTACCTACACTAGAGAAGATTGTAGTGGACTTCACACCTAATTTTAGCATCCACCCTTTTGTCCTTGAAATGCAAAATTATATAAATAGCTGAATTCATCATATATTTATAGTATTCGGTGCGTATCTCAATTGTAGCGTAGCATTGGCAGTGTTTAGGCTCAAACGGAATATTAATGACCTTAGGCATACTGCGAAGCTTACAGGCAATAATAGATCAACCGGCTGTTTCCATTAATTATTTAGATCACTACAGACTCAATTTACATCATTGTAATGAAATAGTGGAGGATTGACCGGGAGTCTTGGATCAACCTTGAGGGAAGATATGGCTAGTTCCGTGATCGTGATTGGCTGCGTTGAAAACATGCCAAATTGACCAAGCTAATGACGCACAACATGTTTAGGAAAATCTGTTCGGTTCATTTGGGTGAAAGTTTATGAAATGGCAATTGTTGACAATTATTAAATATGGGTTCACGAAAACTAATTTTAGACCTATACAATAACCATTTCATTGTTGGATAGAAAAGATGATGCCATTTACATACGTTCCAAAAAAAACATCTGAGATAAATAGGTACGTAAAACGACTGTCAAAAAATGGAAAATGAGTCAACCCTGTCGGGGTGAAACATACAATTTGGATGAAAAACTTCATTTGTTCGGTTTAGAAATTTGAAAGTTGGGACAAATAGGTATGGTAATAAATTATTTTAAATTATCCGTTTATTCCCAGGTGGAGGGATATTGAAATCAGTAGAGGAATGTGCGAAATACCCACAGACCAAGTCGCGGGCGAAGAGCTAGTCAAAATATACAAAAACAGTATCAATATCGACAAGGGCTCTTCGGTCCATGTGTATCCAAACTTCGTGAAGGTTGCGGATATTCACTAAGTATTATTCAATGATGGATTAGAGTTGACCAGAAGATATAAGTTACAGCAAAACTTATTATTTTGCTGCCCTTGGACTGAGAAGAATATTTTATTAGCTAGGTATTTGTCGTCTTCAATTACAATTTATGATTTTGAGAATACCTAATGTAAATTGTAAAAACTAGAACAAAAGGAAATACGTTTAAAAATATACTGCCTCAAAAGTGGGTGCAATATATGTAGACCTTTGCTTAACCTTTCAGGGTAAACAACCGTGTTTTTTTTTTTCTAGCCTGCTCTGTCCCACTCCTGGGCAAAGGCCTCCCTCCACTCCTTCCACTTCTCGCGAACCCGCGCGTCTTCCTTCCAGTTCGGACGGAACCTGTCTAGTTCGTCCCGCCATCTCCTTCGTGGCCTGCCGCGACCCCGCCTCACTGTGTCAGGGCACCAGTTTCCTGCTATTTTGGCCCACAGTTTGTACGGTATGCGGCAGACATGTCCTGCCCAGTCCCATTTGAGTTGGGATGATTTTTTTTTTATTTATTTACCGTGATTTTAGGAAATGTTAATTTGCCGAACCTTATATTGTTAGTGAACTTCTCTAAGGGCTGCGGCAAAACATGAAAAAAAAAATACGAATTTTTTTCCCAATGGAATTGTTAGCTTGCAGAGTCATATAGAAACTTTTTATTAATATGAGATTACACTGATATAGGTGACCTTCACAAAATTTTGATACACGTGGACCAAAGGTTCTTATTGATACAATTTATATCTCTTTATACGGGTCTTTGATGAGGACACAGCAAGGGTCACAATGGGTTGGATATAAATAACTTTTTTGTTGTGTTATTTTCGTCCGTAAAAGATCGTTTTTAACTATATAAGACTGCGCATTACGATGCCATTGCCCAGGGGTTGACTCATACAGGGCAAAGTACTTCGGTAACCCAGGTATTCTCCGCGAGATAGCCAGCAACATCAAGGCTTTGTTGGCCTTTCTCGGGGAACTGGGGTGGATCGAATAAAGTTCCCACCCGTACGCTATACAATACAATACAATACAATGCCATTGGTGACTAACAAAGGGTTTGATAGCAATCAGCATGGTTTACGTCGAAGAGTCATCATCATCGGCCTAGCCTTTTCCCAACTATGTTGGGGTCGGCTTCCAGTCTAACCGGATGCAGCTGAATACCAGTATTTTACATGGAGCGACTGCCTATCTGACCTCCACAACCCAGTTAATACTGGGTAATACGATACCCCTTGGTAAGACTGGTTGTCAGACTTTCGGGCCACTGATTACCTGTAACGACTGTTAGAGATGTACAATTAACAGCCGAGACCAACGGTTTAACGTGCTTTCCGAGGCGCGGAGGAAACTCGGTTTGTAATGGGTGGTCACTCGTCCATGGACCAACCCAGGCAAGCGCGGCTTAACCTGACAATCGACCCGAGCGGTTTGTATTATTTACTTTGAAGAGTATTTTTCATAAATGTATCATTGTAAATACTAATCTAAAAGCGATGGAAAATGAAGAAAACTGTCGTGATATGGATGCTATTAATTTATTCATTCTAAAATATACATCTACTCAAGACGTAGTCCAATGTTCAGATCGGTTAATGAGGTCTTGGGTTCGAGTCCCGGGTCAGACAAACAATTGTTATTGGGTTTTTCCATCAGAAATTTCTCAGTAGCAGCCACGGAGTCTGGATTTGTGCACGGTTGATGGCAATAGCCTAACCCCTTATAACACAGGACTTAAAAATAACTGGCGAAATATGGGTGTACTATTAGGTACACCTGTGCCTAACCCTTCGGTGATTACAGGTGTGATGTTGTGTTATGTAATAGAAAGAAAAATCAAACAAAAGAACTGATATGCTAACAACATTTCCCACATTGTATAAACATAATTTCTGTGTCTTAACACCTTTCTTAACACAACTGGTACGACCAAGAAATCACTTCTCTTCTTAACCCTCGTAACTGCATTCGAATACAATGAAGGCCAAAAAACCATATTCAATTGGCAACTCAAAACATTACTCCCATTTAAGTCTAGCCAATTTCCGTCCATGAATGTTTTAGCTACAAAAATCACCAACAGGTTGGTCGGGATCGAACCGACAACGAATCCCGTAAGCGACCGCCCACCGAATGAAATCACCAGCCGTGTTACACGGTAGCGTATAGAAGAGAAAGAGGACACACTAGTGATGTCTATGTTTGATTTTGTAGCTGAGTTCACTGTTAACTTCTTTCTGTCGACTGTATTCTTGCTGGTAGCTTGATTGAAACGACTCGCTGATTAATACTGTTTCTATTACACACTGATAGATACAGGTTAACACAACTGACGATAGGGAGCCAACTGAACGGCATAGACATCAGATTTAGACGTTTATTCTAACATAGATTAAATATAATTTTGTGTTGCCATAAACATTCACGAGTTTATGTAAGGCATTTAATGCTGTGTGGTTGTATTACTGTAAGTGTATACGAGTAAGGGAAGACCAAATAAACGATGGATGGACTGTGTGAAGGATGATATGGCAAGGAAAAGGTGTCTAAACTTACACTATCACTTACGGGCATAGAGTATATAACCACTAGAGAGCTTATAGGCCGATTTCTTCTAAGTACACGACTCACTACCGCGGGCCGGGGGACGAGGAAGAACGCGCGCCTGCAATTGGTCAGTTCAAGGTCAACTTGCATAGGTATGCATATCGTTAGGGCTGATCTATTTGATTAGGGCAAAACAGTCGATATCGATAAAATGGATTTTAACATTATGAAAAATATTCAATTAAAATCGTATAAAAATAATGATATTAAACAAAAACAATCGATTACAAAAAACATGTATCCTGTTATTATTGATTTTTAAAATGAATTAATTTGGTAAATGTTTTTCGAATTCAAGTTTTAGGGTCCTGAACGTATAAATTGCACCTTTTTTTAAAGTCGGTTAAGAGTAGATAGTTATTTTATTGCAGTATTTGAATTGAATAACATTTTTATTAATTTAAATTATATTATTGTCGATATCAATTTCGGATAGTAAAAGCAACAGCACGGGTTTCTACTATAAACACACAAAGGGAAAGAAAGGGATAAAAGAATTAGAATTGTGTAATGAAAGAACGAGACATTTCCAAAAGAAATTCAACGCGGAAATCAAAAAGTGTGCTCTTTCACCCAACCACCATTTTAACGAGACTTCTACGGTCGCTCATGATCTGATTAAATCAAAAATAATTTTCTTACTGTTTACTTACCGGTTAAAAGTCATGCCATCCTTTTTGTAACTAGATGTTTTGGAATGTTTCCAACACCACTTCACCGCGCATGAAGGCATTTTGATGCGTTATAATTGCATAAAAAGTTTAAAAAATTGGAATAATTTAGCGTGCACACAGGTCTAATACTTGGTCACAACTAAAATGGTTACTAGTATCGTAGCCTATATGTAGGCGACAAAACACTAATAGTTTTCGAGCATCGGGGCACTGTATGCGCAGTCAAGTGGTTATATAGTCTTTGCTTACGGGATATCTTCCGCGATTAATGTTTATATTGAGCTCCCGATATTTTGGCGCTGTTGCAAGTTTAGTTATAAACCATGAAAGCCTAAGGTGTCTGATGAGATTACAAGTAATAGAGAAGTATGGAAGAATAAGACATGCTGCGCCGACCCCAAATGAATTGGGATAAGGGCAGGAGAATGATGATGATGCTTGTATTACTGAAGTAGTATATCCTATTACTACTGCGAGAGTGTGAGAGGATTGTGGATATTTATATATATATATTTATTTCATTCATATGGTAATTCAAAGGCTTTTTTAATAACCGAGGAAAAATGAATATGTGGGGGATATTCAGAATGGTGTTCTGAACACGGAGTAACCGGCTCAGCGTTGCTGTCCCTCCCACCCTGTATGTACCTATGGATGTTTGTCACTCTTTCACGCAAAAGTACAGAACAGATTCTGATGTAACTTTACCGTATAATAGCTTGTTATTCAGAATACCAGGTCAGAATAACTCCACGTAAGTCTACGTAAAAAAATACGCGGGCAAAGCCTTAGGCGGAAGTTAGAGTGTAAATAATTATGCTTTTATGTTTGTAAAAACTCTTCTCAGGAACATGTGTACGTTACAAAATTCACTGGAGTTGTAATGGTATGCCGTTAACAATTCTTAATTGAAATACCAACGTGTGCTTAAATAACTGTGATTTAATGAAATACCTACTAGGCCATTGAGAAAAGGTATATTTACCTTCCACATACTGAAATCAACACTGTGCGATTGTTCAAAAGTCATTGCTCATGACTTCAAATAAAATTTTCATTAAAATTCGTAAGTAATTATTCGTCTACTCGATTCTCGTAAAAACTATCGATGTATTATAATTGGTATTGGTTCAACACTAGTAGCGAAAGGTCACGTTGACATTTTATACTACTGCCGTATTTGCACTGTCGGCCTACGCGCGACCGTATTTTGTTTCTCATCTGTCCTTAAAACCTGGCCATCGATCATTCTATCTGTTTAATTTAGTTGTGAAATAATACTGATAGGTACTGAAGCAGGTAAATTACGTAAATAAGTTGTTTATCAATGTGAGCTTTTCTTGATCCTCGATTTCGTAAATAATTCTCTTTCCCTGTTAAGCTAAAACAGTTTATCACTCACAACTTAACTAGTTATTTAAAGTGCTTCGGTAAAACCTTGTTTCATAGGTACCTTTTCACCGTTTTTTTTTTTTGTAATGAGGTTACGTAATATAGTTACTAACTATTATTACTTATTAGTTAGACACAAAAAGGAGGAGCTCGTGGCTAAATAATAACAGCCGCTCGGGTCGATCGTCAGGTTAAGCCGCGATTGCCTGTGTTGGTCCGTGGATGGGTGACCACCCATTACATACCGAGTTTCCTCCGTGCCACGGAAAGCACGTTAAGCCGTTGGTCCCGGCTGACAATTGTACATCTCTGACAGTCGTAACAGGTAGTCAGTGGCCCAAAAGTCTGACAACATGTCTTACAAAGGGTTAGGGTTGTGGAGGTGAGATAGGCAGTCGGTCCATGTAAAATACTGGTATTCAGCTGCATCCGGTAAGACTGGAAGCTGACCCCAACATAGTTGAGAAAAGGCTAGGCAGACAACATGTAATTATGAAGATAGATCAAACGGAAACATATGTTTAATCTTAAAAAACGCAAAAAAAAAACTATGTATGTTGTCACCGATTTGAAAATTCTCGACACGAATTCCTCAAACAACGTTAATGAACCTTATCAATAACCCAGAAATGAACTAGCTACTCAAAAAAACAAAGCCAATGCATCATTCAACAGTCTATTCCAAAGAAAAGTAAGAGACATAGGCAAAGCATTTTCCAATTTCCTCTAGACAATCAGAATGCTAAAAACAAAACAAGTCTAGAAAGAAAGTAGTTACAAAGAACGGGGACATTCGCAAACAAAGTGATTCATAAGGCTTGCCGGAAACTGCTTAGATCTTGTAAAAAAACTGAGGACTGAGCTACTGCATTACATTTGTAGTCAACCCTGTTTAAAAAAAAACTGTTTCGCGTAGCTATTGGTACTGGCTGTTGTAAAAGCTTTAAAACTGATAGGAAATGCATGGGATTATTTAAGTAGATTCTATAAATAGTATAGGATACCACCTGGAATTTTTCAGTAGCAGCCACGCAGCGCAGTCTGGATTTGTGCCCGGTTGGTGGCAATAGGCTAGTCCCCTATTACGTGGGACTTAAACATAACTGGCGAAATGTGGGTGTATAATTTGGTTCACCTCTGCCTTACCCTTCGGGGATTACAGGCGTCATGTTGTGTTACAAAAAATGGAAAATAACTTTACTTTCCGAAGTCGGTGACTATTGTTTGTTTCATTGACTTTTTTGCCGCCGACTTCCGAAAGAAAAGTTATTTTCCATGTTTTTTTTGTTTTTTTGGAAGTCGGTTATTTTTTTGCAAAAAAGTTTTTATTTTACGCTTTTGAGTTATAGCAACACACACAAAGCTTTGTCAAGTATCAATTTCGCAATTTTTTTTCACTTGGATAACACATTTTTACGAGATATTTTGATTTAAAAACCAAACTACTAAACCGATTTTGATAAAATTTCTATGGGACCAATCGGAAAATATATCTTTTCAGATAAAAGAATAATTTTTCAAATCGGTTCATAAATGACGAAGATAAGACAACCGAATTGAGAACCTCCTCCTTTTTTTGAAGTCGGTTAATAAATAGTAATTTGATTGATAGCAGAGATGGGCCGACTAACCTACTGGCCGAGTAGTCGGTTGCAAAAAGACCGACTAGTTGACCTATCCTATCATTGCTTTTGGTGGAATGCAGGGACAGCGGCAATGGCCGTGGCGTTTTATACAAGGTGTAAGGGACACTGACGCACAACAACGCTTACCACGTATTCTGTACATCAACCTGAACCTTACATAGAAACTTTTCATAAGTAATAATTTAAAAAAAAAATCTGCTGTTTCCTACAAAAGTATAATCGGTCAAAATGTATGGAACGACTGTTTTTTAGAATGATTTACTGAATACGTAGTGAGCGTTAGTGAGTTGGTGTGTTCCTCCACTTTGTATACATTTGAGTCGCTCGCATTGAGTACATCATACAAAGCACTAGCTCGCAACCACGCATTATTAGATTATTAGATTTTTACTATCACCAAAAATTTGATAGTCGGCTTTTTTGACTAGTCGGCGACTAGTACATCTCTAATTGATGCACAAAAATTATCAACATAACAATTTAATCGTAAAAACTAAGCGAAATAAACATTTTTACAACTAATAAGCCCGAACAGTCTAGCTTCATACTAATCCCAAACACCAAGTAAACCCATAAAATGTCGGACATTGTAGCACATTACCGTAGTACCAATACCGGACAGCTGGCGACCGGAATACCGGACACGCGCCGGTAAAACGAGTCGTAAACCGTGATAGCGAAACTTGGGCGACGTTCATTAAACTTGGGTTATTGATACTAAGTAACGTTCGATGGGATCGGTTCTTGTTTGCTGTTTGGAATTGGAAAAGGTCTTTAGTTAGAATGGAACAGAATTTTATTTTGCTGAAAAAGATGAAAATATTTCGATAAATAAATAGATAAATTATATAGTTTTGTTGAATAAGATGAAAATATTGTGATAATTGTATAGCGTCTAAAAGAAATGTTTGTTCTTATGTAAGGGTACGGTCAGAGCATCAAAAGAACGACGTTCTGCACTGCACGTCGAGATCGCAAAAAAAAAAAAAGGTATTCTATACAGAACGGCAATGTATGGTTGTTATTTTAAATAAAATATAGGCACTGTACTGGTTACTGGTACTGGTTCCTAACAAATGTGGATAGGACAGACTAGATGCGAAAGGTCATAAGGTAAAAGGCCACAACTGCGAAATAAATGTTAAGAAAAATAAGCCTTATTAAACAAAAAAGGTAAATCTAGTAAGGCTATGTTTTCTGCGTAACGTTTTACCGGATGCGCCCTTTTATCTTATGTCTTTCGACGAAGGGAGGCTGAGTAGATTGGCTGAGCTGATGATAATATGGAGTTTCTTAACCACTAAATAGTTATATAAACTAGGATTCAAAGTTAGTTTGAAGGGTTTAGACAGCAGATTTTTATCAGAATAACTTAACCTATAACATTTATCATGATCAGCAATTTATGTAGACAATAACAAGGTAATATTAGTTCCAATAGAAATATGGATCTTATATAAAACTTTTTATGAAGCTCATCTACACAAAAACGGTTTTACCAAACATGTAAATAACCACGATGTATAAAATTCAAATACATTGCTTTTCCATCCCCTGTTATACGCTACTAATAAAGAATTATGCGCACTAAATCATAATAATATTTTTGTTTCACAATAACATTCGACTTACACCTTTTTACGCTTAGGCCGAAGCCACACAGACAAAAGCGAGGAGATTTATATAGTTTTATGTTTTTTCACATTTTTATTAAAATATATATATTCTTTATTTATTTCCTTTACATATTATTTTACATTTTTTAAATGTTTCTTAATAAAACATACAAAAAAAACATTTAAAAATAAATTATATTATTATTAAACTTAATACAAAAAAAAAATGTAAACTTCTCCATTAGTAAACATCACGTTGATTCTCTAGAAGCATGTCAGCTAGCACGCAGCGCAGCAATAAGGCTGTGATATACAGAGAGAATTTGGACTTAGCTCAGTCGCACTTCATCCGAAAATAAGACTTATTACTATTAAAAAATGTGCATATTCCTACAAGCAACTATAATCAAGATTATCATACGTATGAGAACATTAAAACTACAAAAATAAGGCTAAGGGGGCGGGGGGTTATAAGGTTTATTTTCGGATGAGCCTAAGGTCACGGTCTCAAGCGATGCGACGTCACTTGCGACAAATCAGCTGTTTTGCGGAGATTCGTGTCATGCCCTAAACAACTTCTTATATGCCAAAGAAGAAAAAAAAATCTTTCATTTGTTTTTTCCTCGGTCACTTTGCCAAAACGCATTTCGCTAGAGCGTGGACAAGAAGACCAACCGAAGCACCCAACTGTGTGGCTTCGACCCAACAGTCAAAGAAAATCTATTTACACCGCTTCACACCTCAAATATGTACGTGTAAACAGCTTCTAAGCAATTCACACGTACTGTCTCAGATATTAAATACCTCATATTGGCAGCAAATAGTGTGAACGCAAGAGCAAAATGAGTAAAACATTGCATTTCAGCTTTTATTTCTAAGGTAATTGAGACTGTCTTGCTGTGATGAAGGTACAGAATGAGGTGTAAAGGAACTTGTTTTCTTTGTTGTTTAAAACAAGATAAGTCTCAGGTTTACGGGCTTTAGAGGTATGTATTACACAAAGAGATTGCTTTGATGAGGTGGAGATGACCGGACAAAACTAGAATACTTTAATACAGAAGTCTGCAGTTTTTCATCTAATTGTAAAACACAAAAATGTAAGTATTTTGTGTTATTGTGTTTTTCCATCAGGAATTTCTCAGTAGCAACCATGGAGTCCGGCTTAGTGCCCAGTTGATGGAAATAGGCTCGCCCCCTATTACATGTGATTTAAACATAACTTGTGAAATGCGGGTGTAATATTAGGTACACCTCGGCGGATTACAAGCGTGATGTTATGTTACCTTAGAATTTGTCAGTAAAAACCCTTCCTTGATCCGACTGTCATTCAGATACAAAATCTGTAAGACGAAGTCAACACGTAAAGTACAAATCTGATAGGTATATTTTTAACCTGTCAGTTGTTGTTGAAAACAAAGAACATGTTCAACATTATTATTTACATGACACAGCAACCTCGGGCGTGCATGTGTACCCCCTTTTCGATGTCGACATCAGAGTGTTCGACAAAATGTCAGAAATTGATATCGGAAATTTTACGATTTCTTCCCTCTTTTGTTCTGGCTTTAGCTTGTCGCTACTAGAGCTCGGTGCTGCAGACATTTTTGTAACAAATTATCATTCCTGCCTGCCCTCTGAAAGCCTGCCTGCTGAAAGTATGGAAGAACCATATCATATATATATTTATTTCTTTATTTATTTTTCATTCTTATTTTTTACATTTTTAAATATTCGCATTAAAATAATTAAAAAAAAAACATTTAAAAAAATATATTTATTTACTATTATATTTTATCTATTTAAATATGTTTCCCTGATATATATCAGGAAACTCTGATTTATGTGGTCTTCTTTTTTCATACTTTTCTATTAGTCGCCATCTCAGTAGTCACTTTTCTAGCCATATTGTCTACACACAGTCCATTCAACATTTCTTTGGCCGAGCCTTCCTTACTCTTATAGCCAGCCGTATTCATACTACAACTACTACTACAACTTTCTTATGATGTTTTACCCATATGTCCATGTCATTTTACCCATATGTGTGCCACATACACTCCACTCACTAGCACATGATACAATAACAACCGATTAGTATACATTTTTTATGTGACACACTGAATAAGGGCCGTGGCATTCGTAATGACAATTTTATAAGTTGATGTTCAAATTACTTTTATGTTGAGCTTTGATTGTTCTATCGTGATTAAATCAAGCAAATACTTGCACTCACTGTCTTCTCATAAATACGTCGCCATGGTCTAAACATTAACAATTGAGCTAACACTTACCGAAGGCGGCACCTATACCCACAAAAGTTTGCGCAGTAAATAGTACAGAATTGAAATTCTTCCAACAATCAAAAATTCTATTTCGGCAACTAGAGTCAATTCTATTTCTTTTTCACGTTTGACATTTGAAATTGGCGTGTAATGAATTAATTGAAATAAATGGTTACGTTGACATAATATATATATAAAGTATATTATACTTTTATTCAATCATCACGCATCTTCAGTACTACAGTCAGAACTCGTGATTTTGCGCAATGTTACTCAAATTCTGGGGCTCGCTTAAGTTCCATGATCTCGATATAATATATATTTGTTTGGAAAGTAAACAAACCTTTTTCTTCATAACTTAATATTAATAGGCAGTTCTAATAGTAGTATTATTTCTTTCTGAACTTTTTGCTATTTCACTGTATACAAAGTTTGTATAACGTTTCACGGAACAAGAAACAGTTTCAAAGCTTGAGGCTTCCTTTACTTTTTATGTTCAGTGTTAGTACCGCATATTTTCCTTTCAAATCCATACTTTGTTGAAAGTTTTCCGTTTTTGTTAGTTCTACAAAATATAAATTATCTAGCTCCGCATTTAGCTGGCTTTCTTTACAACCAACCGAGGAAAAAATAACAAATTTAGTTTTGATGCAGAAGACCTGGGCCATAAGAAACTATTTTATTCTATTCACTTTTTTACCATACAAATACATACATTTGTGTGGCTTAGGACAAACTAATTTCGCCAGAAATCGTGTTCGTCGTGAATCGCGAGAAAAATCCAGTTGTTTAAGAGTTTCATGTTATTGACATTTAAATATATAATAACAATAACGACGAGAACAGTGACACATTTTTATTTAAAGGGTAATTAGATAGTAATTTTGGATAACATACTTATTCCAAACGAAACATTTCACAATTTGTTTTCAGAAACATACCGGTGTGTCGCAAAATCCCTTGAAGATTTACATTTACATTATTGTGGTTACAGTTCATTTAATATCAATGTTTATACTCGAAACATTTGATTTATTTCAAACAGCACAACTGAAATGTACAGTCCTTTTCCACTTACTTTACTTTTCACGGCATCAACCCAACAATAACTTTATTATAACGCAAATAAAGTTCACTGTGACTTTGACCGATATGCAAAATCTGAAGTAAAATAACTGTGGACAGGACTGTTGATAAATTATATTTCTAAGTTTACAGTTTGACTTCTTCTTTCTTTATCGTGTGGTTAGTGCCTAACCTGGTGTCAGAGTTTTTATGCCGCCCATGGGCCTCTGACTTGGCTTTACATACCGTCGAGAAATATCTCTCAGGTATGCTGGTTTCCTCACGATGTTTTCCGAAGCAAGTGATAATTATTCAATACGCACATGATTCCGAAAAATCAGAGGTGCGTGTCCTGGGTTCGAACTCGAGACCTATGACTTGGCAGTCCAACGGTCACACCCCTAGGCTATCACTGCTTCCTAGTTCTTTTTTCTTGCTTCTTAGTTTGACTTAACACGTAATGAATAAAAATTTCGAAACACGACGACACGACACGACGATTTTGATTTTCGATTTATATTAAGAAACAGCGATCGTAATAAAAGGTTATTGACTAGTAGTAGACTAGAAATTGATTACTGGCAATACTTAACTTAGCATGAGGTTCTGAGTTTGATTCCCTGGTCGGACAAAGAGTTTTTGGGTTTTTCGCAAAAGACCTTTATTACATGGGACTTAAGACACAACTGGGGAAATGGTGTAACTATGTATGTATTAGGTACACATGTTAGTTTTTAAATAAAATTAGACACTACTTGTGGCTACTTTCTCCAATATCTCATCTGGCCTTGTAAAAACCTATAAACTTTATTCTCATATCATAGAAAGATGTAAATCTATGCATACAGAGAGTATCGTGAATATATGTATGTCACAGTAATTGTATGCGTCAGTGTTTATAATAAAATTAATCGTATCCTTAATATTTACTCCATGCAATTGTACGAGTGTAATAAAAATCTGACTGAATGGCTCCTTCCTCTTAACTATGAAGACGTGGAGGATAATTATCCTGCTTACATTAGCTTGAATTCGATACATGCTTAATGTACTGACATAGACACGTAACGAATTAATAGGGACATGTGACCCATCCAAACAACCATCCACCACACACACACACACGCATTTTACGCTTGTTTTTCTTCTTTTTAATTTTCAAGGTACTTACTGTAATATTATTGTTACTCATATTGTTAGTCTAGTAAGTCTAAATTTATGTTTACATCGGAAGAGCGAGGCTTTTCCAACACAAGTATCATTTGATTACTTTCTGGGAAGCCCCGGCAACTTACTTGTAAAGATTTACTGAAATAAATACATTTTTACTTTTTACTTTTACTTAGTAGCCAGTAAACACCCTCATCTAAAGAAACCTTACTCGTGGGAAGAAACACGGAGGCGTATCTTTCACTGAGAAATCCGCAGATTCTCTACACACAAGCCAACATACAAATAAGCAGAGTTGTCTCATTAATCTGATAATGAGAACCCCGGCAGTGCCTACATTCCTAGATCCGTACGCGCATTTTAATTAAATTCCTCTTAAAAAAACCGACGAAGCGCGAGTTTGAGCTGCGCTTTAATGGTTCCGTATCATTTAAACTATTTTTCTCTGTTTAATAAACGAGGCGTCAAGTTAGGCCAAATAAAGTAAGGTAAATATGAAGGTTGTACTGCTTGTCAGCGTATAAGGGGCTCATGATTTACTTTTTATTTACCCTCATTAAGGCCGAAGTAACACGTATTCCGTAAAAATTCAAACGATCATTCAGGCTTAGTAATTGAGTCCTGTTTTCACCCTTCGTTTACGGAACTCTAAAAACTATTGCAAAAGCGTGTTCCGTGCCAATTCAATTTCAGACGAAAATTCCTTGTTTCCTCTTCCTAGAAATTGAAGTGGAATCTCAAATGTAAGCTAAATTGCATTGTTAATTTTTCTCAAGCATTCCACGAAATAATCTTTCCTGTAAGCTTCAATTACGTTTTCCAGCGAATTTAAAGTAAAATTTCACTTTATTTGACGTTAAATAGCTCTCGTTTTTTTTGGAAATAACTGGAATTACTAAAACTGGCCTTAGAAATCCAGTCATTCAATTTACTACGCGCTACAGTCACTAGAACCGTAGCTCGTAGCACGTGGGCGTAGCAGTCGTTCGTTGCGCGTGGCGTAGCAAATTCGTAGCACTGCACACTGGAGGTTGGTTCCACGTTTGAATTCATAGTAGTAGTAGTGGATGTAAAATGATCTATTTACTTATTTTTTATTACATACTTCTGTACTTGATATGATACAGATTACGTGTTAGACATATACTTTGTTTTAAACAAACGCTGTTCTACACCGTAGCTCCTAACGTTAACTTATGTGCTCTGAAATAATTATCCAACTACGTAAATAAATTGATCGGTTGTTCAGAAAAACTACTACCCGATTCTTATTTCTAATATTGGGCCGTAATGTTATCTATTCAATTTAACATCATACCATACAGAAATTATTTACAAATTTGTTAGTACCGAATCAATTTGAGCCCTAATACGCGTCGGTGAATCGTACATTTTCACAATTTGCATATCGTACTCATTTTGTATAGTCATTTGAATAATTGTTTAATACCAGCCAGTTGTGGGAATGCATTCATTCGGCTATATTCTGATTTATTAGGCGCAAAAACGTTGAACGTAATTTTTAAGCCTTTTTCATATCGTTTTATCGCATTGAAACAGCAACGCAGTGCCTAAATGTGCTGGATTTACCTATATGATTATTGTTTAAAATAAAATTATTTCAGGCAATGCGACAGTATTTTTTCTGTATGTTTTTAGTCCTTGTCAGGTACCTTATAAAGGCGAAGTTTGAGTGATTAGATCATAGCGTATTTTTCTTTCGGTGAAAACGAATGTGTTGTCGCGCCGCGCCAAGTGACACATGAGCGCAAGGATCGTGCGACCGATTTCCTTGGTTATGAGAAAAATTAGTAAAGTCCTCTTCAAAAAATTGCGAACTATCAAACTTAAATGTCTACCTTCATCCATGCGTTGAATAATTTACAAAAAACTTATGTATTTTTAATTAAAATCTACATGCGAGAGCAAAACTATTCCAATCCCAAACTAATTTATATTTAGATGTATGCGATCTTTTAATTAGAAACACGTTCGCAATTTAGCATTTAAAATAACATATTATTTAAAGTAATGGGACAACAGAAACCAGGACGTGTATATTTAATGGGCTACTCTAAATTTACATACGATTCCAGCGGCATATCTCATAGGCCTCAGGCCTTCTGGATTCAACACCTAAGCCCTGAAAGTACACTAAACCGTTATGGGAAGTAAAACTTTGTGATATATATATTGTAATATTTTCATATTTATGAGTTTTGAAGTTGTACTTAAACTTACGCTGTAACTTACGGGACATCTTCCGTGATTTTCAATTATTCTGAGCTCTGAGCAATTGAAAATCACGGATATTCTGGGGGTGACAGTGTAAGCTTAAGTACTGATAAGATACTGAGTTTTTCCATCAAAAATTTCTCAGTAGCAGCAACGGAGACTGGATTTGTGCCCGGTTAATGGCTATAGGCTCAGCCTCTATTACATGGGACTTAAACATAACTAACAAAATGAGAGTGTACTATAAAGTACACCTCTGCTTAACCCTTCGGGGATTACAGGCGTGATATTAACTCGTTCAAGACGAATCTCATTCCCAAACCATTCAAACAACTACAACAAGAGGACACTCTCCGACCAGATAGTTTGCAATGGCGCCAGAGTTGTGATAGGTGATTGCCCTAAAATATTGACTGACCTAGAAACCCAATCAAGTTACATTCGTTGATAATATTCTAAACAGATTGCTGCTCTCAGCTATAAATAGAACTGCCGAGCTTCCTAGGGTTGTCAGAGATGGAAAGTTAAATGTTGATAGGTAAGGGGAACGAGTAACAGTATTAATGATGATTTGTTGTCGTTTTGTGGGGTAGGTAGGTTGGTAGGTAATTTGTTTGAAAAGTCATAAAGACTTCACGCAAATAGCTTATATATATGCTCGCTGTTTCGGTCACGTGGAGGTCGAAAATTATCACACGGCTCATGCCATGAAGTAACCTGTATGCCAAAATCCGATTTCACCGAAAATCTTTCAGTTAAAACGTAACATACAAAGAGACAGACATGGTTACTTCATAATATTATTATTATGAAATTCATCATCAGCTTCCTGCCCTTGTCACATGTTACTTGGGGAACTATGGATTATTAATATTGACCGCCTGTGTCATATTCATTGACTATTCTTATTCAAACATAATATATGACCACCCGTTCCTATGTAAAGAACACGAAATAAATCGTCGAAACCTTATTTCACTAGCTTCCCAAGCCCTCACTTTTATAGATGTTTATATGAATATTTTCACATTAAACATTGCGTCAACAAACTCCAAATAAGAGCAATAAATCACAGAGCAATAACAAAATTAATCAACGTCGCTTCGATCGAACATGGAGCAATACCGTATTATTGCTACAAGACGAGACAGATATTGCCCTATATTTACACCCGTATCTATAGTCAAATTACAGTAATTACTTGGGCTTAAGTAATTACTTGTGCAATTTTTTTATGCAATACATATGTTTATACATATTATTTTATGAATTTAAAAGAAGTAAGAACCGTCAAAGAAAGCAAAGCTAAAAATTCTAACTTTTTTCAGTTCTAACTTCAAACAATTATTATTAAACTACATAATAAAAATCGCATCCTAAATAATGACATTTACTCAAGTAAAAACTTTGACTCGTTTATAGATACGGGTGTTAGACGCGCTATCGGGCTATAAATAGAAACTGTAAGGCCTGGACTCCACCAAAGCGGAGACGTGCGGAGATGTGCATAGCGGAAAGGAGACATGTTGCTTTCAAGCTAGGGTGTATCTAACGAAGCTGTGCGGAGATGCGTACTAGCTAGACTTGAGCAAAGATGTGTGTTCAGGCTACTCACGCCCGTATGCCGCTCATGTCTCTCCTCGTCTCCGCTGTGCGCTGCTGCTTGGCCACCGAGTGCGGAGGCTGGCCTAAACAAATATGAGACATCTCCCCTCCCCTCTGCTCAACCATTTTCAGTAAAGCTGAGCGCAAACGAGAAGTGTAATTACGAAATTCTATACATGTGTTGTAACACATCTCCACTCCTCGCGCCTCGTCTACGCTTCGGTGGAGTCCGGGCCTGATGCTAGCCTTTAGACACGTTTTCGAAGCTAATTGAATCGGTTGTAGGTATGAATATCGAGTTTATGTGAAACTCTAAACGCTTAGATGACGCACAAGTGGGTGCGAGTAAACAGATCGAAATCGTGTGTCATATTCGAGCTCATGTTTGAACTTATATTTGTTGCAGCGCACCGTAACCATATAACTAACTATACAAGTATTACAAAGAGGTTAAGTTTGGATGTAAGGGGTAATCTCCGGAACAACTGATCCGATTCCGGAAATTATTTCCTCAATGGGAGGCTACATTATTCCCGAGTGTCATAGGCTATATTCAAAACTTTTTCCCATGAGATAATTTTCAACTATTAAGCTAGCCAAAGTCTCTTTTCATACGAACACTGCTCGCAATAGATTTATTGAGCGGCTCTTGTGGGACTCTGTTTCAATGAATCAGGACTAAGGCTAAATCAGTCCAAGTTACAAATATCATAACTCAAAGAAAGATGCGTATGTTGTTTAAGTTATTCAGTTTCTTCTTTTACCTCACATCTGTTTGTCAAAAATCAACATGATTTTACTTATCCGTTGTCTTGAATTGTCCCTCAGGGTATAATCTAAACAAAGCAGTTTGACCTTTCGATACGTTACATTACGATTAAGATATTCTTTCTTTGCAGTATAAGATTGTATCAGAGATATAGTAAAAGGTTCTGTGGTCAGGGTTCCGTTGTTGTATAAATTTTTGGAGAGACATATAAATGTCAAGTCTTTCTAGTAGAATGCAAAAGGCAGGCTTTAAACTATACCTACAAAACGAACTTCTTCGAAACTATACCTACAAAAGCACTTGAGAGGGGTTTACGAACCATTCTTGCAATGAAGCGATACGCCTTTTCTACATCAGTAATTTCTCATGCTGATAACAATTTTTTAGATCTATTCGTTATTTTAGAGGGATTATCAAATCAAAAGAAAATATACTGGTTTTCAAGAAGACTAAACAAATAAAAATTCAAAAACACTACCGGTTACTTGTACCCTAATCACAGCATCAGTGAAATCTGTCTTATTTGACGTTTTCCTCTATCATATCTCGATAAACATCTGATTAAAATAAAAAGCGAATAATATTTTATTATTTTCTGAAAGTGGATAAAAATTAAGAACACGTTTCGTAAAATTAGTTATAGATACAAACTCAGTTTACGGGAACCATATGCGATTCCGGAAAGATTTATAAACCATGATTTAGACCTGCTGTCTTGTATGAATCAGAATGTCGGGCCAAAAAAGTGATGAATGAAAGACAATTGCATGTGAATGAGATGAGAATGCTAAGGGGGATGCCTGGTGTTACGCGAATGGATAAAATAAGAAATGAGTACATAAGAGGAAGTCTGAAAGCGGCACCAGTGACCGAAAAGTGGTGTGGTTATCGATTGGCTTGGTATGGTGCGCATGTGATGCGGAGGAATGTGGAAAATATCGTGAGAAAAGTTTTGCGTATGATTGTGGATGGGTATAAGAGTGGAGGAAGACCAAAGCCCCGATGGATGGACTGTGTGAACGATGATATGGCCAGAAAAGAGGTGATTGCTGAGATGACGAGTAATAGAGAAGTATGGAAGAAGAAGACATGCTGATCCGACCCCAAATAAATTGGGATAAGGACAACAAAATGATGTACTTACCCTTAGGAAAATACAGCTGTTCTCTCAGACTAAGTATAGCTTTCATAACATAATAGTAATTGAAACTATCCACAATTTAAATGAGCTCTATTAAGATCTGAGATAAGCTTACGCAATGATATTTTGATCTTCCAAAGCTCCAATATACGACGTTTGGACTTGTTATTGGCACAATGCACAATAACATGTTTTTCTGTTTTCCTCAGTAGGTTACACAATCCTTAATTTAGATGCTATACTTGATGTCCCATCACTATTACAGAGATGATAAAAATACCTATGACATAGTCAGCATCTAAGTATTCTATTATTTAAAACCAGTAAGTAATACTGAGATAAAATTATTGCTGGGTTACATTTCTTTTTGAAATGTGTGATTGAAAATTCCCGTTTTATGGTAGCACGCAAACACTGTGTTTATGGGGCTCTGGGCTACAGATATATTTAAAGTTCAGCTATCACATTTAAAAACTACTAATGGTAAATAATTATAAAGTTGGAACTTTGACTTTCAATATCTTTCTAACTAAAAGGCTCCCAAGTATTTAATAAATAAATCTTTATTTTCTGACCCGAGATCCATAACATAACACACACACGTAATGTATCCATAAGTTAGTCTGTGTACAGCGTTGTGGGCTGCAATATTGTCTATAAGTTTTGTGTATTTTGTTCCTTTTTTTTGTATATTGTAGCTGTTTGTTGATTTTTTTTTTACAATTAAAAAAAAAAAAAATACTAACTAAAACACGTTCATGAAGTCTATCATCTCACATATCATATCTGAATGACGGTCTGTGTGCCGCAATCCAGTGACAAATTATTTGGCCATCCACCCTGCCGGCTACAGTAGCCACGAGGCTGTTGGGGCTGTCGCGCACCGGACGCATCAGTGATGCGATTCACAGACGCAGCAGCGAGCCGAAATCTGGAACGTGTACGTCCGCGAACATCCTCGACGCGCTACAGAAGCGCTGCAACCCGGAACGCGTTACTATATTTGATTCGTAGATCATTGTACGAGCCCTGTGTATAACTGACCCACGGGGCGCTAGTGTACAGCAACTGTCAGTAGGCCCTGGACAGTGTTATTTTAATCTCTCGCGTACACCGTGCCACCGTGCCAGCATGTTGCACTTGACAGCCAATGCCCTACTAGCTAATGATCCCTCTCTAGACCGGCGTCATCCGACAGCCTATCGGTGACCCAGTGCTCCAGGTATTTAAAACGATTTACTCTTCTTGAGTTTTCCAGCGGTACTCCGTCCAAAGTAACCGATGGAAGAAAGTCATAAGTTTTATTTAGCGCCCTAAACATTAAGAGCTCGCTTTTGGCTGAGTTGTACCTGAGACCATGAGTCACCGCATAGTCTTAACAGATTCGGAGGAGCCTTCTTAACACGCTGATCGATGGGCTCAGCAACACCATATCATCCGCGTAACTAATATTATTGGTATACTGCCCGCCAATGGGGCAAACGACTTCGATGTTGCTGAGCTCACATATTAGCCGGTTGATATACAGGTTGAAGAGCTTGGGTGAGCAAAGCCCTCCCTGCCTCACGCCGCACTCCAATCTGTACACATCTGGCATGGCAACTGCCCATCTAACGTAGTTGGACTGGTTGCTGTACCAGAACCTCAGTACAGCAACCAGTCCCCCAGGAAGGTTAGTGTCATGTGACAGTTTCCTCTAGAGACAGTCATAGGATACTACTATGTGTACTATGTATTGCCCAGTACAAAAATCTATTGCAGTGACGTAAAGAATAAGTCACTCCTGGCTTCGTTAAATAACTCTTTGTACATAAATCATTCCTCCCTTGTTTGTAACGCCACAATAACTAACTAAGGAACTCTCAGCAAGTATCATCAAAAACATCTCATATTCTAACTCGCTACTAATTTCAGTATTAATATAAAATCAAAGTGGCGGCGTAATTGAAATGCTAAGTAGGAGCGATCTAATTACAGTTGTATAACATTTAGACGGAGTTGAGAGTTTAATTAAACCTGACGCGTCGCTTACGGCGACTCGGCATACGTTACAGGGTTGAGAGTGGAAGAATAGAGTTGGGTCGTTGAAGGGCGAAATAATTTGGTGAAGAAAACTTTAAGTTTTGTATGGATATATATATTTATTTACTTTTTATGTAGTGTGTTGTTTTGGAAACGTTTATTTCTTAATTTAGGTTGGAAGAAATAATAAAAAGCCTTGTTGTTCCCAGAACTACAGTAAAAAAATAAGATGGTCATAAGATATCTTTCGATATTTGATGCAAGAGGACCTAGGTACACCCAATCGCTTTTTTCTGTTCAGTAATTATAAACATACCTATTTTCCTTACCACGCCGCAAAAACTCAACCCCAATAACATTGTCTAATCTGTAATTAAGTAGTTCAAGTGCCTCATGCTCAGCAGTAGCCGTATTTTGAGGCGCGTAGGGAGACCGGATTAAATGCAACTTAAAATCGACAAATATGCATGCAAATATGGATCATAAATGTTTGACATGTGCTCTTGTTGCATATTTCAGTAACAATATTTTGTAATATAAAATTGGTACAAAACAAGGTTTTTTTTTCTTATCTACTAGCTTTTCGACAAGACTTTATAATTATTTTTCTAAAAAAGCCAGTTAGATTCAGTTACAATTAAATTAACTAAGCATTATATTCAAAAACACCCATGCTAATGCATATGCAAATATTGCATATAATCCGGTCTCTATTTATGACTAACAGGGACTTCAATACAACAACTACTAGTTCCTTGGACACTCAAATTCAGTCTGTGCCGTGCTTGTAATCTGATCTGCATGGTACTCAAGTGACTTGACCAATGTCTTGATTTCAAAAGAGATAGTGACCTCTGAGTTTGTTTCGGCTGTTTCTTCTCAGAGTTTCGGCTCTTTCTTCTTTATCGTCTGGTTAGTGCGTAACCTGGTGTCAGAGTTCTTTTTATGCCGCTCATGGGCCTCTGACTTGGCTTTAAATGGAAACACCAACATGATGTGACCTGTAAAAGTGTTTTTTAAATCAATTAACAGAAATAAATTTGATTTATGTAACGTCTAGATCAGCCTGCGGTCTCAGCTATTCTTCCGACACGTAAAGCACGTTAAATCTAAAGCCACGTGTTTTGGCTTACTCGCCTGAAGATAAACTACTTACCCTGGCTGGACGCCAAAGTTTCACTTTAAATATAAGCTCAGTAAGTATCAAATTCGACGGTGCCTGTTGATAACTTGAATCAATTTTTTTTAAGTTCTTTATGATCAATTATAAAGAGTGTAAAAAGTCCCTTAATGAAGCCTAAAGGCACTTGTTATCCCCGTCATGTTGCGTTTTTTTTTTGTTGCTGACCATACCTTCTAGTTACGGAAATATTGGAGGTCAAAGTCAACTACTCACGAGTTTTTTTTTAAACACTAGTTATTAAGGTTATAACTTTAATTTAAATACCTCCATGTTCCGGATATTACCGGGTATTCAATGCATCCATCAGCACGATGTTTTGAGTGCGTTACATTGAGTTTTACCGTAAAAGGTGATTTTTCACCCCAAAAATACGGTCGTTTCCCAGCAATAATTTTCGCGTAGTTACTTAGTTTGATATACAGAATGCTTGGTTGACGGCTTCGTGAAGAGTCCGTTTACACCATTTTTTATAAGCGACCTTTATGTCAACAAATCCGTTCGATTTACCTGTACCTAAAAATAGAATCGGGTATGTATTGTCAAGTATCCTTTAAAATCTTATACTGTTATGCTGTTATGGTGCATGAGGAAGTCTAAAGCCCGAAAGTCTGACAATCAATCTTAAGGTGGAAGCGCCAGGGTAGCCCGCGAAATTCAAATTTCATGACTTATTCATGAAATAGTTATTCAATGGGATTGTATGAACTTTGAGAGTTTTATTGATGATTTTAATGATTATAATTCTGTAACTAAATACCTATTACAGCCGCGAATCATATTTTGTTCAATGTACAGCCTTACAGTGACCGGTAAATTGGAAATAACGTAAGAAAATTTGAATTTCGCGGGCTACCCTGGCGCTCCAATATATTATTAACCAGTTACCGAGTTGAGAAGTCAGATAGGCAGTCGCTTCATATAAAATACTGGCATTTAGCTGCATCCAGTAGAATGGTAGCCGAGCTCAACTTGTCGTGGGAAAAGGCTTGGTAGAACAATTTCAAACAATTTTATACTTTAAGTCGTTAAATTGAAGAAAAAATTAGAAATACCAATTATTTAACAACATAACATAACATCACGCCAGTAATCCCCGAAGGGTTAGGCAGAGGTGTACCTAATAGTATACCCACATTTCGCCAGTTATGTCCCATGTAATTGGGAGCGAGCCTATGGACATCAACCGGGCACAAATCCGGACTCCATGGCTGCTACTGAGAAAATCCTGATGAAAAAACCTAATAACAATTTGCCTAGCCCGGGAATGGAACCCAGGACATTGCTCAGCAAGCTCGCGATTGCGACCACTAGAACAAAAAGCTAGAACCACAAAAAGTGACACATACCCAATCCACCCAAGTACGAGACAAATCCGTAATATAGAAAAGTAGTTATAATCAACAAGCGATAGAACACAATTTGTTTTGCAACTGCAATGCATCACATAAACAATTTAAAGCGCTAACCGAAATGGAACCCTGCCAACATATTAATGAACCGTTTAATGTAGCTCATTGATCATGAAAGTTATTATTATTCAATTGGGGCTATGTTAGCTTGCAATGCATGTTATCGGATTATTTAGATTAGGTCTGCTTTGACATGGGTGCTTACGAGTTGGAAAGTGATGATATTTTAGTCGAGTCACTTTTTACAATGCTTTTATGGCAAACTTACCTGCAGGCTTGTTTCGTATCAAGTGGTTGTTTCAAAAAGTGCATTTTTTAAAGAATTTTTGACCTTATAGAATCTTAACATAAACTTAATCAGTACAGACCGGATTATATGCAAATGCGTATTTGCATGTTATGGCAATTTTTCAAGTTATTGAATATTTCAGCTAAAATCGGCTAATCGTGCGTTATTGAGTATAGTTCCTACATTAATTTCTGTATCTAACTACATAGGAAAATCTTCTAGAATATTTAAAAAAATATTCATATTTTCACTACCAAGTTGTATTTACAAGGTGTAGTTTGGCAACCTCGTCAAAATTCAGGAGGTAGTCATAGAAGACGTAAATAATCAATATAAATTACGGTACGTGGTCAATAATAATAAACGCTGCTTTTTTTAGATGTTTCAATTTGACACTATTTCAGAATGAAGCCTATTTCAAAAGAGGAGAATCACCCGTTTATCGAATAAACGGCTGCGTTTGTTTGTGTGTGTGAATACACGGTTATAGGGCTAGTATTAGACGGACCGCGTTTTAATACGGGTGGTGTACACTTATCGATTTCCGATATTTAAAAAAAAAATGTAAAAAATTACCTATCCATTTTACTATCGATTTGGGTCGTGAATCATTGGCATAATTACCTCCTTGAATTTGACGAGGATGCAAAGCAACACCTTGTATAGTTCACTTACGTTTCAAAATAGAATCCCTTTGCGATATCTCGAGTATTACTTCAGTATACCCTTGACCTTATCATTCGTGTTAATTCAAACAATAATTCAATTAACAAACCCTCCGTTTAGACTTGTTATTATTCTAAGCAGAGGTCTATAAATCAAGACCACTAAGCACTGACGCCGAACTTGGGTTTAAATGGCTGTGATATATGGAGATTTGGTTTCAGAGGATTAGATACAGCCACCACCTAATTAGTGCATAAATCTTTAGGATCATCCTTTCAGCCATCATCTGCCTAGCCTTTTTCCAACTATGTTGTGGTTGGCTTCCAATCTAACCGGATACCGCTGAATACCAATATTTTACATGGAGCGACTGACTATCTGACCTCCACAACCCAGTTAGTGCTGGGTATTATTATAACCCCTTGGTAAGACTGGTTGTCAGACTTCTGGGCCACTGACTACCTGTAACGACTGTCAAAGATCTACAATTGACAGCCGGTACTTAACGTGCTTTCGGAGGCAACCATCCACAGATCAACCTAGGCAAGCACAGTTTGACCTTAAGATCGACCCGAGAGGCTGTTATTATTTAGCCACGAGATCATCCTTTTAGTGTATAACACAAATCTGAATAAAACCACTCGTAATTGTTAGAAAGTTTTAATGGGTTAACATTTTGAGCGTAAGTGTTTCAAGACAACCCATTTTGAACAATGAATTACGGTAGGTTAAGTGGCAAAAGACCCTTGGACCTTTTTCTAATGGTAACGTTATGTACGAAATAAACCGTCATTTATTTCGAGAAAAATTCCTCGTTTAAGTACTAAACTAAATCAAAATTGGAACAAGGTTCATTAAAGAATAAATAATTTATAAGGCTGACAACAGATTTATTAGAAACCCTAACCTAGGGATTTCGCAAACACGTACAGTAACTTTGGTTCGTAAACGACCCAAAAAGGACGTGACGGAAAACGACAATTCAGCGGTCCCAACCTTAGAGGGTGACAATTCAAAAATGCTTCCTCCTTCTTTTATTCAAGAAGGTTTTACTTTATGAAAAGAAAAATAATCTTGTTATCGCTGGCGCTAGGAGTGGCTGGAAACATTTTGAGATGCCAGAAAAAAGTTTTGTTATTTTGACAGCTTTTAAATTGGCGGGATTCTCCTTTTATGTTTTTGACTTTTATATACCGTTTTGTTTCAGAGTAACGTATTTTTGCGAAAAAATCGATTGCTCATCATGTTTGGCTTTTTAAATGATATACAAACAAAGGAACCAATAGTTTTAAAACAAAAAAAGAGCGGCCATTTTTGTAAAAGAATTTTCATTGTTTTAAAAAAGGAAAATTCTAGCTAATTACATTGTCTAGACGTAACTAATTGCTACCTATAAAACACAGACGCTTAATAAAGTTCGACCTTACGCTTCCAATATCCTCCGAGAAAATACTCCTGAAAGTACTAAACCTATTTACATAAAACCTATAAAAGTTATTTTTATATTCTTACTAGTAAACGTTTATGTTACTACCGATAACATTGGCCTAGAAATTATCAGGCTTATAACAAAGGTTAGTAGAAAGCTGAAAGCTGGTTATTTTTTGTTAGAAAGAAACAGGTACATACTATAGTAGATCATTGATTTGATTATTGAAACCTATTGACATCCGCACACTCATCATATAGGTTCAGTTGAAAACCAGCGTCGTGCACTAGTTGTCCGGCATTTTGCTGAACTGGGCCTATTTGGCGCAGCCGTGAGTCACACAATATTTCTTGGTTAGTTTTAAATTTTATTATATATTTGCTTTTTTATATTTTGTCTTGTGTACTTGTGGCGTGTGCCAATAAACGTTTTTAGGGTTCCGTACCTCAAAAGGAAAAAACGGAACCCTTATAAGATCACTTTGTTGTCCGTCCGTCCGTCCGTCCGTCTGTCAAGACCGTTTTTCTCAGGAACGCGTGGAGGTATCAAACTGAAATTTCTATATGATACTTAGTTCTACTGTCCCTGGAAGCTGTAGAAAAATCAACCTTCTAAGTCAACGCAATCAAAAGATACAGCCACTTAGGCCGCAAATTTCCGCAAATTTTCGAAACTCGCACGGGAATCAAAACCTACAGGGTACTTCCCGTGAACTTAGAATCTTGAAATTTTGTACGAAGTCACGTCTTATAGTACAGATATAGGAAAAATTACGAAAACCGTAAATTTTTAGTTTCGTCATATAAAAAAAAGTTATATACCCACAGGTTTGTACGGAACCCTCGGTGCGCGAGTCCAACTCGCACTTGACCGGTTTTTTTCTTTCTTTCTTTTCTTTCTAGATAAATAAGAAATGACTTGAAAAAACAAATGCAAATACACTTGTAAAGATAGGACATGAAGAATAATCTTATGATTGAACACTTATTTTTTTAAATAGCTGTGAAAGCAGAATCAGCAGGGTTCGAAATTATCAAGATAATTATTTTCTTTCTCATATTCATTATCGGATAAGTGTCAGATAATTATCAATGCTGATTCATAACTTGATCTTTTAATTTTTTATTTTTTTAATATTATGTTAAGAAAGACCATTACAGCTACTGATTTTGACATTCTTTATTTTTAATAAACGTATAATATTCCATTTCTGGGACAAAGCCCCCCTTTCTATGACAGTGGGCTACAATTTACTATTATTTTGGAGACGGGTTCCTTAAAATGTTCTATTCTTTACCAACGCGGCAACGTGACTTATCCATACGTAGGTACTTTAATATCCATGATAATTTGGAAGTAAGCTTAGGAATTCAAACTCTGTAAATAAAACATTTGTGTGTCTAATTTGAAATGTCTAGTTAGCACTTCCCATAACTCAAGGGCTGGCTTTTACCTTGCCGCCAGTCTCTTGGACACATTACCAGCTGACAGTGATGAGGAGAAGCTTTTTGGTGCCCTATTACAGTTTGTATTTATTTTAATTTATTTCATTGTCGTGATGGCCCAGAGGTTAAGACCTCGCCTCTCATGCATGAAGTTGTGGGTTGAAATCCGGGTACCAATGTGACTTTTTCAATTCATACATCGGTGAAGGAAAACATCGTGAGAAAACCTGGACTTATAATTAATACTCGTATAAGTCTGAAATCGCCAACCCGTCTTGAACAAGCGTGGTGATCAATACTCGTGCCTTCTCTGTATTAGAAGAGGCCTTTGCCTGGCAGTGGGACAGTTACAGGCTGGTATTATTTATTTATTGATAATTGTAATATAGATACTTAAAATATAATTTTAATAAAAATAAGCCTTTCTAATTAAACTTCTGTTTAGCTAGCTTGAAGTTATCCCGCTTATTACAAAAGCCTATTTAAGTGAACTCATTAAGTAGCCTGGGACTTTGACTCCCTTAGGTCGAAGCTCCGTTGTACAGTCTCGAGCTACAATATCTATAAACTTAGGCGAATTCTAAAACGATTTTTTCCTAAATATTTCATGGTGTACGAATATAGTATTTTGAACCCTGAGAGCAAATAAATACCTTATATGGGCAAAAAATACGAACTTACATGCACACATTCAATTCGATCTTTTCTTAGTTATACCAAGACGTCTTGATTAAAATTTCATGCTTGTAGACGCATCGGTGCAGGCAGGCCGTGATTCATCTGTCAGCATTCATTCAATTCTTAATTCACTTCTTCCTCTCTCTCTTTCTTTCTCTTCTTTCTTTTCTTTGTTTCGTCTCGTCGTTCATCTTATCTTAAAGCAAATAGTTTATTCATAAGATCAAAATGGTTTTGATATCGGTATACTTATTATTGCTCGCGACTGTACAACTGCAAATGGATTCCACGACTCTGTTAATTAATATTGGAGCCTGCGGTCGGAAGTTGCATAATTTTAATTATTTTCATACCGTTTTCTTAATTTATTAACGTGTAAGTGAGCTACTTTTGTAGCGGTAATGTTTGGAATTACGTTATGTTTGGTTGTTTAGTATTTATTAGTTAATTGGAACAATGCAATGGTAACTAAAACTAATAATGTAGTTTAAAGTGTACCTAAGCCTACACTAATTAGTGTAGTACAATATTAATACAACTTTGGGAGAATATGGACTGTTGTGATGTGACTTTACGTCAATAAATATTTTATGTTTTGTTTTTTGTATATTTTAGCTTAGCTATTCGTAACGACTTCAAACACCTACCTACTTACGTAAATTGAATATCTCCCTTAATAGATTGGTTGTAATCATAGATCCTGTTAAAAATCTGCGTCAATATTTTGGTGTAAGCAGTCTTATCAAGAGCTTGCAAGTACCATTAAGGCTCTAAAAAACTAACCTCATAAAAAATAGTATCGTTCCCCGAACGAAACTGCTCCTCTTTATCTTGATAGTTCTATAAAAAGGGGATGAAACAGGCCCTTTGCCTTTCATTACGCAGGCGATAAAGACGACCTAAACTTTGTCCTGAATCTCATAAATGTTTTTACTTTTTAAGATACGATCTAAAGCCGCATTCACACCAAAGCGTACATACGGTCTGCTCCAATTTAGATTGTAGAATGTGAAATTATATGTGGTAATGATCGCTTTTATTGCGTTTCGTATGTCTACAATGACTTTCAACAGCGTTGACAAAAGCTTTAACATTATTTTATAACTCTTCCGTCATCGTTGTCACTGTTAAATATCAATTTGTTCTAGCCTTTCAGTAAAAACTGAGCAAAATAACAACTTCAACTTCGGCCGACTGACTGTCCTTTGTTTTTCATACATTTTCACAGTCGGCGACCGACCAAACGCTTGGTGTATACGTGGTCTAAGTTTTCCAAATAAGGCGTTCAGCGAGTATCTATACTAGAAGTCAAAAGGTGCCCCGAGTTTCTGAGATGGTTGTCAAAAGTCTGCAAGAAATGCTAACAAAACAAACACGTACACGTCTTACAGTGCCTATAAAAGACTCAATAACTAGGTTAAAACTATGAATATCATACCACACACAATCGCTATAAAATGCACTTTTAATGTGCACGTAGCGCATTATGGTCACTTTTGAACTGTTACGACCACACCAAGTTACTGCCACTTAAACTTTTGTACGTTTTGCAAGGAAAAATTGTATGGTTTCTTTATCGATGGCCATGATATTATACCGTATAACCAGTACTTAATAATATATTACGTTTCTTAACACCCCTTCTATGACCTCAAGCGATGCTACTTGCTGAGCAACTTATGACGCGACCTTAATACCACCACATAAAGTTTAGTTTGCGCTACAACTTCAATTTTTTTATAGATGCTTTCATTTATACGAGTCATTCTGAAATCAACTCAATTTTCATTTATATTATTGATTTGATATTTGTTTAGTGGAAATAACATCAATTTCACTACTGTCGGCACCTAATATCATATTTACCGCTTTATATATAAGACACTATTACCTTTAAACAATAATAATTAATTACGTTTCATATTCTTATGTATATAGTCTGTTTGTAATTTTTTAAATAAAAGCTTCTTACTGAATGCATATGAAAGTATATTCGGTACTTAGAACGAAAAACCTTTTTTTTTTATTTTTGTCTGTCTGTCAGCCTCACACCCTCTCGCTTAGACTACTTTTGTTTTAGAAAAAGAAAACATTAAAACCCTTTTAATTGTTAACAAAACCTGATTCAAATATTGAAGTAATATTTTCATAATAATTTCACGCGGACAAAGGTCGCGGGGCACATCTGGTTTCAGATATTATGTAAATCAAAACACAGGATTCCAATTAAAATAAATCATACTAAAAGATCTAAATGCACGTCCTGGTCTAACTAGATAGCGATAATATCAGGTTGCAAGAACTCTCAGGGGTCAGATATAAAATGTATGCTTCGATCTGATAAGTCTTCGTATTACAGAGACTGGTGTAGTTATTGAACAAGATATCAATGTTTGTAATACGGGTGTGCAATATGTTAAAACATAGCAATTAGACAGCTTTTTGCATTTAATCAGCATAAACAGTTATCAATGTATTATTATGTACCTATTTCGACAAAATTTGCTATTATATACTAAATTTAATCCTAGCAGTCCGTCTTCGCATAGAACCACAGACATTAACGTTATCGTTTCCAATCCATCAGAAAGAAAGAAGCAAAATAGCTTTTTAACTGATCGTCCTTGGAACACCCCCTGGCTGGACGCCTTACACTCAAGGCACTCACAGAATAGTCCGGTTAAGCAGACGACAACCTCCTAGGTTGACCTGCGGGATGCCATTCACAAAACAAAGGACCTGGGCCAAAATCCACCACGCGAGCCTAGTTTGGGTTAGTCTATATATTTGGGTGTATAATAATCTAAGCTAAGCTAATTTGCTTTTTTATTCATTTAAATCATAAAATAAAAGTTATACTAAGTTATTTAAAGTAGGTTACATGCATTTGTTCAAAAGTGTTCATTGCTCTCAACTATAATCGTAGATTCTGGATACTTTTAACAATCATATATAAAATAGTCATAAGTGTATGTATATGCCCATGAAAACACAATAGCTTTGTCGATTTATCAAACCGCTTTCGCCAAAATTACTTTAGCGATACATACTAGTACAAAGCCGGTCATTGGATTCATTTAGTGCCGAAAATATTGGACACGAAATTCCGACAAAGAATTTCAAACAACAACCAAAACGAAGTGCTTGTTATTCAAGTTCCGTAGTTTGTTTTCTTTTTTGTAATTACGTGCTGTGTTTGTTTTACTGAAATTGTAAAAGGTAAAAATTATGGATTGTTTCCAGCTGGTATTAATAAACTGTTATTTTGTAGTTACTGTTTAAAATAAAGGACACGGTTTTTATTATGAATAAGGTTGTGCGTCTATCATCTGCCTAGTCTTTTTCCAAATTTATTAGGGTCGGCTTCCAGTCTTACCGATGCAGCTGAATACCAGTATTTTACATGGAGCTACTGCCTATCTGACCTCCACAGCCTAGTTATTAATACTACAAAGAAATAATACGGAAAAATACGGTGTAATACGGTATACCTTGGTAAGACTGATTGTCAGACTTTCGGGACACTGACTATATACCTGTAACGACTGTCAGAGATCTACAAATGACAGCCGGGACCAATGGCTTAACGTCCTTTCCGAGGCGCAGAGGAAACTCGATTTGTAATGATAAAAGGTTGTGCGTCTATAAATATTTTAAATTGAAATCACTTTACGTGTGTGTTTCCGAGTGTGTTGTTCTTTTTAATACTCAACCAATTTTGCAATGTCACCTTCATTTGCAAAATTTATTTTGAAAGGTTTATGTGTTTAATAAATTAAACACATGTTTTGTAAAGTCAAAAATCACGCAAATCATCATAAGCGCGGGGGGTGTCTTGTTGTCTAATATAAATCGTGTGCTTAGTTTTTCTAACCATAAAGTTATAATAGCACTTCTACGAAAGACGTACCCGTTCCCGTTTTATCACATTTTTCTTCTCTCATATCGGCACAAGTAACATAAAACTGTATCTCCTATCTTTAAAACAGTTATCAAGCTACGAAATAAAAACAGTCCACTGTTATAGAATAGAATAGAATAGAATATACTTTATTGTACACCAAAATTGATACAGAACGGTTTACAAAATTGTTAATTTTATGGTTACAATGGCGGTCTTATCGCTGATAGCGATCTCTTCCAGACAACCTTTGGATGGACTGTACGAACATGAAATAGAAAAAGGGGGGGTAGTCAGTGGTGTACTGCAATTAATATACAAAATTGCTGCAAAATTGTTGTTATCTACCTATGTTAAGATAGTATTTTATTTATTAAAAGTTTCAGTTCTGCACCTACTCCTATGGCATCTAAAACGCCACTTAGGAAATGTGCCTACTATCCCCACGTCACGCAAAAGCCTACATCACGCAATCAAAGTCTCACCTATCAGCAAGATTAGTACGAAAATATACAACACTTGACAACAACGTGTGGCGAGTGGCCCAGCAGATACCACACCCGTGTTGTTGGAAGATCTTCCTGTTTCTATGGAGATTGTGGGATTTTACACCCTGTCCCCAATACTTCTATAGATACTCTAAGAAACATTCATATTCATATCTTTATTTGCATTCCAGAATGTGTGAAGATCTTACAATGGGCTTAAAGCTAAGCTAAGGTACAATTGCTGCTGACCAAAGTAGGGTACAAAATAAAATTATACACATAAAAGATGGATTAGTTCAACTACTTACTTGTATTTTAGGTTTATTGAAAGTGGTGATTTGGTTTGGAATGTAATATGTTTGTCAGGTCAAATTATCAAATAATGAAGGTGAACATCTAATCTCTGCTGCGTCCATGTAAGTTAATGCCTAGTCCACGACATTGCCACATAGCTACAAGCCGACATAATTCGTCGTGTCGGCATTCCCGGCACGTGCCTGCCTGCCCTACGCTTCACTTCACTTGTTCGGAGTTTGTCTATGCGAAGCCTCCACTAACCGACTACCAATTGTTCGTTCTTGTGGTCATCGTTGAAGTCCATTAAGGCTGTAGTGTCATGGTGTCCGGGTTTGCCGAAGACATCATGTATTTAACACAAGGCCCAAACAGAAATACTGAAAAAATCAAAACGGCGTTTAACGTAATCTTCAATATACATTAACGTATAACGTAATTTTCTTTAATCTTCCCCTGTGAGAAGATTTGAAAGATTTTTTATTAGAAAATGTTTTTATTTCAATATTTTAGATTTTGGATATTAAGATTTAACTAAGTTTATGATGACAACCAACCCTGGCACTAAATTAGGTATCAATTATAAACATTCTAAGAAATTGGAATGTAAATTGCCTTCATTTCAAAGTAACCAGAAAATATTAATGTTTTCTTCGTAACAGGAAAATGTAATTATTTTCTTTTTAAATGAAAATTATGTATCTATTTCCAGAAAATATGTACACGTGCCTAAATAAGCTTGCAGACTTTCGAGAACTTGTTATTCTGAGTTGTTATGTTTAATCGGAAACGACTGGAAAGTTTCATCACATTTTAATACAAGTAATTTAGAAGTTATGTATTTACCAAATTCACAGAAGATTCTTTGCAGTATAAATTTGAATATGAAGTGATAAAATATTCATGTATTTTCAGTGAAAGTTAACACGTGTGAACTTTAACAAAAACTAGGTCAACATTTTGTTTCACATCCTTACAATATGTTCTATATGAGAGTGCGTCTATGTGTGTGTGTGCAACAGGGATGGGGGTGTATCAGCGTGGATGTATTATGTGTGTGGGTGTTTCCAGCAAAAACAACACGATATTCCACTTTCAGCTACGGCGGGATGGAATATCGTTCACAAGAAAAACAATTACTATGATTTGCATCCCACGTGAGATGAAATTTCAAGTGTCATACACATTATAAAACATTTTCAGTGAAAGCTCTGTTTTATTTATAAATTTGCTGATTGTGTGCATGTGTAATCATCTGACAACATAGCTATTTTAAGCAGTTACAGCATGTTTTTGACTGCCTCGTTTATATTTTGCAATTTATTTTCAATCACCGCCACATCAATTTTGGTGTTCAGGAATTTTGTTCATACGGATATTGCTCCGATAAAATATCCGTATGAACAAAATTGCTCAAGAACGAAACTCTCTGACGTCCAAACTCAATTATTATAATGTAAAAAAATACTTACGGAAGTATCCAACCTCATTTCTAGCGCAATATCTATTATAGGAATAGCCAGCACCGTGGATGAGCCCCTAACTATATGGAATATTAGCGCCGAGCGTCTCGCCCGCGGGGACTACAGCGCGCTATAGTTACATTGCAGCTTTAATTACTGTCTCACTTGTGCTTAATAAACATGACCGGCCGTGTATGCGCTATTAATAGATTGTGTCGCAATTTGAGCGAAATTTGTTATAGGGTTGGCCAAAAATTTAAATCATTAGATTCGCTCGAATGCATAATACTCACATTTCTTTTCACATTTTCAAGGTGGAAAATGAAATGTGTAGATTACGAATAGTATTGACCCAGTCACTCAAACTGACAATTGTATTTTATGTCGTTTCATGTAGGATGTGTGAGACCTCATATTCTGCATAAAACGTCAGCAGACACACAGTCCACACCGAAAATTGCGACCATGGGCTACCACACTTCTCAGTGTAGACTGTGGATACTTTTTTGAGCAACTTAAGCACGACGCGGGCGAGGGCACATCTAGCGATTTCAATGTATGGGCTTGTCTAAATAAAGATTATTTGTTCAGATAATGTGCTGTCTGCTTATGTTCGGTTATTGACGTGCAGGTAAATAATCCTTGGGTGAGTAGGCGTCTAAAATAGAAGGGTGAAGGTTGTTTATTGATCTATTTATAATGCCATACTCGTAGCCAACATATACACAGCTAGTGTATGTACCATTTCTGTGTACTGGACGTTTGTGTATTAGGAAGACATGACTTTACATACTGTAAAGCCCATGGCGGGCGCGCGCTCGCGATCGCTTGATGTAACGGAACGGCACGCCACTCTGGCGTGACGCGTGCGCGTCAACTTGTAGCATCCGGGCGACTGAAGGGGTTGTTTTACCCACGACATCGACACCTAATTCGACATAAAATACGCGCACAGCACATTCGTAACTTTTCCACGTAGGAAGAGTACCCTGAGGAAAATAATTGAGCACACTTCCATGAGACTGCTGATCCCTTAATGGGTCGGTGGTAGCGTTAGTTAACTCGCTCATTATTACCGAGCGCTGTACGGTCAGCATCGGAATTGAATTGCCAGCTCCTTCGTGAAACATACCTTGGAGACCTGGATTGTAATGGACTATGTTATGGGAATTTATTTTGGTTAAGGCTGGGTTTGGAAGATAACATTTTATTTGGATTCGTATGAATGTTTATTCGCAGTGAACTGGGGGTGCATGTCGTAAATGCGATTAAGACAATTTAACTGTACTTTGCGGGCTTTATATCTCGAAACTTATAATAGATTGCGAGACAGGAGTTGTACCATCGTATTAGGCATATGAGCCAAAACTAAAGAGTAACGGGTGAGTGATATTAACACGCGTGGGCGTGGCCTAGCAGCTTAAAAATAGACACAAGAAATTCCTTTTTTACATATAAGTTCACGAAACAGTAACGGCAGTGTCGCCCAAAGGGACACTGCCAGCCGATGTTTTTAAGTGTGCCGGCACTTCATTATAAAATAATTGCATTAAAAGATACGTTCATGTCTGAAATGTTCTACGTGTTATTTTAATTATACCAAAATCGAGTTAAGTCTGGCGAAAGAAAACACTTGCTGCAACAGCTTCTATTTAATTGATATAAGGGCAAAAGGTTGAAGACGATAATAATTAACTGAAAAATACGAAGGCCATTCTTAGAACATGCTGATGGTTTCCAAGTTTCGTGTGCATAGATTTGCTATTATTTAATTACATGAAAACTGTACGTTTAGTATTTAAAACACAATTAAAGAAGGTTCCAAGGAAGAACGCTACCAAATCCTTAATTATTTCTCCAACTAAAATGAAATGCTGCCATTCAAACACAAAATTTCTGTCTTTTCAGTCCGCAAAATTTTTAATTACATTAAATTACAAGTTTTAAACAGTAAGTCTAGACTACCTGACCCTTATAACTACGTAGCTGTCTGTCGTTGTTTTGTTTTATGTAATAAAATGTGTTATAGTGGAACTTAGTTCGTGTCACAACCATTATACTGATTCATCTGCCTAGCCTTTACACAACTATGTTGGGGTAAACTTCCAGTCCGACTGGTTGCAACTGAGTACCAGTTTTTTACGTAGAGTAGCTCCCTATCTCGATCACCCAGTAACTCGATGATACGACAATCTTGAAATTTTTCCTTTCGAATTTTACAGATGGTCATCCATACCAAACCTCGAAGTTCAAGCCGAGTGACCCACTAGCCCTCAACTAAACATCCTCATTACTGAAGTTATATATTTTCTAGTTATTTTTTTTCCTTTTTCCACATACACATTGCCCCAAGATTGCTAAGTAGTGAATCTCGTCTCTAGAGTCTGTGCTTCAAGCGGATACTAACAATTTTCAAAATCAAAGGTTATCTTCAAGATTTGCGTGCTATATCGTTTTTGTGAACCAAATTATAAGGAAAAATAAACTTATTTGGATTGAACATTGTGTAAAAAAAGTTACTGAAGAAACTCAAAACCTGACTGCGGGACTAAAACAGGAAAGCTGAAAACAATCACATTTTTCCACAAAGTAACGTCGGATTCCATAACTTACAAACATACTATTTCAAACATCATAACTGTAATCCACTAAAGATACCGAATAGTACACCCACATTTCGCCAGTTATGTTTAAGTCCCATGTAATAGGGCGCGAGCCCATTGCCATCAAACGGGCACAAAGCCAGACTCCGAAGCTGCTACTGAGGAATTCCTGATGGAGAACCCAATAGCACTTTGCCCGACCCGGGAATCAAACCCAGGAGCTCATGCTGAGTTGCGCTTGCGGCCACTCGAGGCAGTCCACTTAATATAAAGACTTCACGTACTACTTAAAAATAACCGGTTTCTCTTAATTGAACTGTAGAATACCTAGCTTATTCCCAATCCAGGAACAGGGGCACACGAACACGTTCCTCCCCAGAGCCCCCGCTGTGCCCCGCGTCCAAGTACGTTACTTATGCGGGGAGATAAAAATGTCTTGCTGAAAACGAACTTGGCTAGTGCTATTAAAATGTAGCATGTTTCTTGAAAAAAAAAAACAAACGTGAATTTGTTCCTTTAAAAATTTGAAATACGAATACAAGAATGCTGGGTTGTGGATGACAGAAAGGCAGTCGCTCTATATAAAATACATGTACTCAGCTGCATCTGGTTAGACGAGAAGCTGATCCCAAGTTTGGGCAAGAGAGAACTGACCATCTATAACATCTGTAAGTAAGTTGCACTGAATAAAACAATCGTAAAAGGATCAATCGCCCGCAAGCTGCAGTAAGAAAACCAAACCAAACCTAAAGTGGTAACCAAAGCTCGTACTTTCTTAAGAGAAAACGAGCTTTATAATACAGAATTACGTTCCTTACGTAAACATTGTCTTTGGTATCAAAAATGTCCTTAGCGCCTCCCCAAAGATACGATTATGACATTTACATTATCAAAGAATAACATTTCGAGAAAAGCGACAGATTTTTAACATCTTCTTTCCCTGAAGGATTTACGTCTACACGTGCGTGTAAAACCCGTCTTTGAATAAAATAAATTCAGAGTTATCACGAATAAGAGCAATCTCAGAAGCTATCTAATTTGGTGCGTTCCTAACACTTGGTTTCCAACAGACGTCGCGTCGCGCCTCCGTGCGCAATGTATTTCACGGCCAATTACTTGCAGGGTTTCTTTGTTTCCTCACGTGAAAGAATAAGTATAGAACGCACATTCTTAAGAAAACCTTTTGGAATTGCATGAATTATTCTTCAGTTTCATGGAACGATTTTCATAATATCGTGTGAAAGGACGTTCTGTCAGTTGTTTATTTTTAAGAAATGCGTGAAACATTATATTCGGTCGCGATCTTCAGCAGTGAGTAATGATGCACAAAGATTGCCTTGTGCATCATTACTCACTGCTGAACATTACGTCCTGGGGATTGGGCCAGGACGTGACTAAATAAAAATCCCCTCCACAACATAAGGATAATTTTAATCACGACTAGTCGTACAACACACCGTTCTGTGAAATTGGTGGGTCCTCAAAACTAATAACATTCCTTCATTTTATATGGAACACTACAAACACGCCCCATTTTTCCTCTTATCCTGTCACTAAAAATGTTAAACAGTTTACCATAATTTACTATCCAAAAACAACTCTGTGTAAGCTTAATAAAAATACTTTGAAAGTTACAAGATCGGTATTTTTATCCACTCGCGCCGGCGCCGGCTAGCCAAGTGGGCGAATTTTAAAAATGCATGTTCATCACGTAGCTAGAACAAGTTTTGGAGCCTAATTAGCCCAGTTTAAAGCATATACATAGATAAAGGAAGTTGTGTTTTCGTCGCAGCATACTGACGTCATGCAGAAATGAAAAAAGTTTGTAAAGGCTTTTTATGCTGAGAGTATGTAAATTCCATACTATACTTTTTGTATAATATGTATTGTATAATCTTTCTCTCCACGCTGAGTTTCGTGACTCGTAAAATAAGATTGCTGTTCGGATTCTATCAGCCTGTTCTCACATTATTATATCGCTCTGTTCTCATTACCTCTTGTATTGTCTCCGTAATTAGTACGTGTTAATCGCTGACTGTGGTTACAGAAAGGAGTAAATAAGAATCTATAATACTAGCGGCCCGTCCCGGGTACCGCCACCGCCACGGGTATTTAACAAAAATTTGACGCGACGGGATAGGACGGGATAGGACGGGATAGGACGGGATAGGACGGGATAGGACGGGATAGGACGGGATAGGACGGGATAGGACGGGATAGGACGGGATAGGACGGGATAGGACGGGATAGGACGGGATAGGACGGGATAGGACGGGATAGGACGGGATAGGACGGGATAGGACGGGATAGGACGGGATAGGACGGGATAGGACGGGATAGGACGGGATAGGACGGGATAGGACGGGATAGGACGGGATAGGACGGGATAGGACGGGATAGGACGGGATAGGACGGGATAGGACGGGATAGGACGGGATAGGACGGGATAGGACGGGATAGGACGGGATAGGACGGGATAGGACGGGATAGGACGGGATAGGACGGGATAGGACGGGATAGGACGGGATAGGACGGGATAGGACGGGATAGGACGGGATAGGACGGGATAGGACGGGATAGGATAGGATAGAATATAATTTTATTTTTCTAATATGGGTTATACACAACAGTTGTTATGAATATCAGAGTTCAGCAATATTTTACCATTCAAACATGCAAAAATTTTCATTATTTATGACACATGTACTTACAATTTAGAGACCAGATTCAAATAATAAATTAATAAATAATAAATTTTATTTATTGGCATAAACAAGTTTACATAATTGTGAATCACTGGTGCCTGTGGTAGGTAGTGAAACACCTGTATTACAGGTCACCAGGCTTCCACTCAGAAGTCATTTTAAAATTATCATTGTTATGTACCAATATTAGAAGTTGGCTAACAAACTAAAAGATATAAAAATAAGAAATAACACAAAAAACAAAACGATTAACGATTTAAATAATTACTTTCATGGTGAAGGTGTGTGGTAGTGTGTGTGTGTGTGAGTGTGTGTCTCTGTGTGTGTGTTTATGAATGTGTGCATGTGCTTGTACATGTGTGTTCATGTACATGAGTGTGTGTAAGTATGTATGTGTGTATGATAATGTGCCTGTAAGTGATAAGTAGAGATCGGATATTCGGGCGCATATTTACCTAAAGTTTGAGGTTGACTAGGATGGAGTGCGCGTCATTACGTGAAAAGTCCCAGTTTATTTCAATGAATAGTATTTTTTTTTTTCATTTTAGTGTCTGACAGGGCATAATTCGTTTGAATTATCAAACGAATTATGCCCTGTCATATTTACCATTTTGTCCTAATCAATATTTCAGCAGCAACATTTGAGTTCAAATATTTGTAGTAATTTTAACTTGTTCTGTTCAACAAATTTCTGGCCTGGTTTTATATAGATTATAAATATTCGTTATAGGTACTTGTGAGTTCTACTTTTAATAAACACAAAAAAATATGATATTCCGCGATCCCGGGATAAAAATTGGCATTTTAAGAATCTGCTTCCATACTTTTCCAGCCTTTGCGGGGAAAAAACGTACTTTAGGTAAATATGCGCCCGAATATCCGATCTCTAGTGATAAGGTTAGTTAAGCTAAAACCTACAACAGACCCTCTGTTGCAGTATATGACTGATGTTGTAGCCAATCTTGGACAGTTACTTTGAGATCGTATTGGTTTAGTTGGTGCACAGATAGAATTTTGTGAATTTTATTATAAATATATGGTCCGAGGAAAATAAAGAAGCGACGGCTGAATGATGTGTGAATAAATTATCATATATTATTTTCTTTCTTATTTTTAACATTTTTAAATATTCACATATAAAAAAATAACAAAAATCATTTAAAAATATTAAAAAACTTACAGCCCGTCCCGGCTTCGTACGGGTATTTAACAAAAATTTCAATAATAATAAATTTTAACACATACACAGACACCCTTCTTTTGCGCCGAGTAACTAAAAAAGGGTACATTATAAAGAAAGTTTGGATATTATTATTTTGTTTTTATTTTTGTTTTTAAATTCGATTTTTTTTTATTTCTAATGTTTGTAAAAAGATCTTATCTGCAAACAAAAGCCATTAAACTTATTTATTTAATTTTTTGTCCGCTGCGTAGAAAGCCGAATTTCTTAACATTGACTCCCCTCCCGTACTTCAGTGACGCCTACATAAAAGTCAGAGCAGGCTCGCCATTATAAATGAAACCAGTGTTGTGTCAACAGTGATTTTTCTACTAATGTCAATGAGAAGTACAACAACAACATACAACCACAACAGAAAACAAAAACAACAACAATATATTTCCAACTCAAACCATTTAAAAACAAACCCAACATTTTGTTAGTTTGTTGTGGCAACATATTTCCAATTTTCCTTATGATCTACAACACAACAAAACGCATTTACCACCTCACATATTTATCGCAACCTAAGCGCAGTATATTGGTCGAAGCAATCCCGCAGCCTTGTGGGTAACCAGACTTAGATCGGATATTAGGCCCGAGTCGCGGTTAGCCGACAAGCAAGCCTGACATGATCCTTTGGCACCGCGCCAGAGGTACAACACTTGATTTTCTCACATTTGCTGTTACGTAGGTACATTTCTGATACAATTCCTTCATAAATTCAATGAGAATGGACGGGTAATATGAATAATGGAGTTAGTAGACCAGAACAATACCTTTGAGCTGTCCAGTCTTTCGAGGTCGAAATGTGTTTCATTTCAGCAATCTTTTTTAGGTGTAGTGACTGAATATATCACACTATATGCCACTATATGTCACTATACGCCGACATGATCTAAGCTAATGGCCGAATAGATTTCTAGTTTTTTTTTTGTCTACTGAAATACCTAATACTTTATTTGGCAAACAATATCACATATTGGTGATGGATAGTGTAGTATTTGTATGTATAACATGTACTAACGACGATTGATACGTTTTAAATTGCGCTACTACCCCGCTTTTCACCTTTCAGTGAGTGAATTTACAGTAGAAGTTGAAGAAAATTAAACTTTTTTTTCACTTGACTGTACGAATACAGACAAGCACTAATTTAATCAACTAACAGCAAATAATTACCCACATACAGTTTTACTAACACACTAGCAAAGTTAACTAATTTAACTAATTTCATGTTAACAGGTAATAACCATCCCCAAGGGACGTCATGAAGACTCGATTATGGTGAGTGAATTATCAAAGAATGTTTGTTTACTATAGAAAAGGGTTTGATTATGCTGCAGGAGCCAAAAAAAATGATATTAATATAGCTATAAAATAATCAAGAAATTAGAAGAGATTAATGCCCTGTGACTGGGTCAGCAGCTTTGTTTTTTTTTGTGTTTGGACATTCAAAAGTGCCTGTAATGGTGTAATTGAAATAAATGCTTTGAGTTTGAGTTTCCTTTGAAACCCAATTTCGTTACGTTATGGCTGTTTGATTAAAGATCTGTTTACATCTATTAACGAAAGTAAAGATTCATTTTTTTCTTATAAATACGAATTCCTATCCTGACAGAAAAGTACAATTTTCGTCAAGTTGTTAATGATACACACCAAAGATAACAGAATTGAGCTAAATCTAGCCATAGATTGGCTTAAAATTCCGTTAATTTTTAGCCTTCTCGAAGTTAATTTTGTCTAACTTTCGGCAGCAAATCTGACGCCCACCCACAGTCTGTAATTTTGACTTAGATGTGGCCAGATATATTTTATGTATTAATTCGAAAGAACTTGTGATACTTAATAATTGGTAAAAATTCCCACGGTAAAATTGTCTATATTTTCAGAGATTTTTTTTTGTGAAAGTTCAACGACCTCAAAGAAAAGTTATTGTTTTTTTTCTCCAAAAATATTAATGGTATCGTTTTTTCCAATACCACAAATGACGTAATATCAGAATATTTATCCATACAAAAAATTAAGGAGCTGTAGCTTTGATTGTTAATGAAATACATGAACATTATTGAATTTCACTTTTTATTGATTTTTTTTTACCCCTATCATTACCACATTTTTTTCTTTGCTATAAATATGTACATAACTGTTGTTTATCACGTCCTAAAAAATTAGATACGTAAATCAAAGGGGTGGTGAGAAAAAGTGTTTCTAAATATTTTAGAAATTTCTATGGAAATAGGGTTGTCCAAACGACAAATAAAAAACTTCGTCTGACGATAACACGATGTTGATATCGTCGGAATCACATTCAAATACATCGACAGTTTTTTGCAACAACTGGTCGCCGTGTATGAGTACGTTATCCTGAGTCAGCTTTAAAAGTTTTAGAACTTTTTCGGGAATTTTAGACCGCTTATTGTTTTTTGTCTCTTGTCAATTGACATACTCGACAAAAGCGGGTCAGAAGACTAAAGCTCGGTGAATCAAGTCAAGGACGGTTGCTTTACGGCTGAACTTACGAGTGTGATGCTCACGATCGTAGCGCCAGAATTTGTTGCGTGATTCACCGGCTTGTTCTGAGAGCATTCCTATAGGTATAGAAATGTATTATTATGTTGTACATATTTTCCATTAAGAAGAAAATGCGGTAATTTAAAAAGAAACCGGCAAAAAAATATTGTTGTTTTTGCTAAAAACATTGAATAGCGTCTTAATTATCTGAGTTTCGAATCTAGTTTTTAGCAATATTATAGTTTTGTATTTTCTTAATGAGAAGATACTTAATTCATTCGCTACTGATGTACCTGAAAAAAGATATTGCATTTCTATGGTTTCTATGGGGTTTTCTCGATAATTGTTATGTAGCCAAAACTACTCAAAAAAAAATTTTCATTGTCTTTGATAAGCCTCCAAAATAGTAAAAGCTATCAAATAAACACATAAACTGAACCTGGCCACATCTAAGTCAAAATTACAGACTGTGCCACCTAACAAATCACTTTGGTTATTAACTCCCACGAGCCTGACAAAGAGTATCGATCAACATTATGGAATATTCTTTTCTATACTCTATAACGTCATCGTGCTTTATGAAAATTTTGAGTGTGTTTATGGTTTATTTATTTATTTATCTACTTACATTTACCTTTACAGGCTAACCCAATGCGATAAATGCGCCTTAATTATTAATAACTTAATTTATACTTATGACTAATACCTATAATAACAAATGACAAACAATGCATTCCTTGTGAATTCACTCAGAGAACAATAAAATAGATCCGAGGTTGAGCGAAAAAAAAGAAAAAAATATAGGACAAAAGAATGTCTTGCCTCGGGTCTAGTTACTTATTTATTTTAGAAAACGATCACACTATTTAAAAAAAAAAATCATTGTCCATGTGCCGTTAGTTGGGGCATTTGATATAGAGAACTAGAGATTCAAAGCCTGTTAAATAAAGACTTTGATTTTATGCCACTTTTCTATGATCTCTAACTAGCAAATCACAAATGAAATTTATAAGATTTTTAATTCAATTTATGACCAAAAACCAAACTTTACAAGTCATCATCAACATTCTCCTGTCCTTATCCCATTTTATTTGGGGTCGGCGCAGCATGTCTTCTTCTTCCATACTTCTCTATTACTCGTCATCTCAGCAGTCACCTCCTTTGTAGCCATATCATCCTTCACACAGTCCATCCATCGATTCTTTGGTCTTCCTCTACTCTTATAGCCATCTACATTCAACATTTTCCTCACCACATTTTCCTCATTCCTCCGCATAACATGTCTATACCACGATAATCGATTACCACACAACTTTTCAGTCACAGGCGCCACTTTCAGACTTATATACTCATTCCTTATTTTATCCATTCGCGTTACACCACACATCCTTAGCATTCTCATCTCAGCCACATGCAAATGCCTTTCATTCATCCCTTTTGTGGCCCAACATTCTGATCCAAACAGGACAGCAGGTCTAACCATAGTTTTATAAATCTTCCCCTTGAGTTTAAGAGGAACTTTACAAGCTTTTTACTTAATTTCAATTAACTCAACCTGTCTCTATCTACTGCTAAACAAAAGAATCAAAATAGCTCCAAAAGAAAAAACTTAACACGAACCGCGATTTCTATAAAGATAGCTTTATAACTCTCAAAGCAGATTCATCGATAGATAAGTAAGAAATGAAGAGTGCGAAAATATTCATGGCCGTCCATCCGATAACATCGACATAGTGAGGCACAACACTAGAGGAACTACGGTCAAATAGATTGGGAATGAAGTTTATCGGGGGTATTCGTCCAAAGAGTGAATTGCTGACTGGTTTGGACTACGTCTGCGTCGTCTGCGCAGAATTCGCTAATGTAATTTATTAGGGTACCAATAAAACCGTCGCTATCACAATTTATAACCATTGTCTGTAACCCGAAGTTCGTTTACTTAGTTCCACAGCTTTTGTAAGGCTTCGAAAACATTTATTAAGTGCTACGATTATGTTGGCAATTTAATTAGTTGTAAACAAATGAGGGTAAAGTTTTTAACAGGAGAATGAGTGGTAAGTTTGGAAGTTAACTAATTAGCAAAAGTATTGTTTTATTAACAAAAGTTACTCATCTACAACTAAAACACTCCAGAGCAATGGGATCTCTTCCAATATAGGTTAAACGAGTATTTTCATTATGTTATCACACTGCGTGTTGGCGATTAGTTATCATTTATCTAAGTTTCCTTACGGTTTCCGCAAGATATAGTCAGTGTTGTATTGAATTAGCTGAAACATTGATCAGTAAGACAATGTTATCTCAAATAAACTCGACGAGTTCTAACTCGAACTCAGCGAGTTTGAAATTCAATTTAACATAATCTAATTTTGAACTTGGAATATTTTGCATCAAAGACAGACACGTGAACTTTCGAGACCACATTCAAATAGCAATATAATTAATAAAGAGCCACCAAACATCGACTTCAGTCAATTTAAAACAACTTCACCACCTCGTCTAACCGCCTTAGAAACAAGGAAATTTGTAAATCCCATTATACTCTACGATAAAAAGGAGCTAAATGTTTGAAGAGAATCTGAGGACAGTTGATAATATAAGAAGATGGCGTTAATTCCAGTCGACGCCAGAATAGCTCTTAATAAGCTTATCTACGTCTGCAGCGAAGCATTTCGACACCTCGAATAAGTGGATTTTCGGGACCAACCTCCTCTTACTAAAGTTGCGTCGTTATTGCTGAAACAAAGAAAAGCTTTATAATTCAGTGACCCTTTAAAGTATTATACACAACTGGCATCCTATAAAAAAGCTGGATTTAAATAAATACCCTGTTGAAGTAAACACAAAAAAGGTCAAGCACAGAAATTAACACAATACTGTCGATGACATTATTAAGTTCCACGTTAAAAAGTTCCTTCTTAAACACGGATACCATCGAACAAACATATTCAGGGCAATTACTATGCATTTAAAGACTGAAAAAATACATGTGAACTCCGAGCTGCCACTAAATAGGTACGTATTCATTAAAAGCCTTAGGGTTACAACAAATTTATTCAACATTTCTCTCAAACTTTCCCACCAGTCATATTCGTTCAAATTCCATACCCTCCACCAAACGGTACAAGTTCATCTGTCTTCCAAATTACGCCCCAACAGTTCGAGAGTAATAGAAACACAATACAGACCCAACCAAAGTTTAATATCATTTAATTTAGCGATCCCTATTTTGTTTTTCGGAGAATACAGTATTTCGTTGAAAAATCAGACTCCGTTTTGCCTGTAGCGACATGGTTAAGACAGTGCGATCCGAAGGTTGGCAACGTCGTAAATAGCGGCCAAATAATTCAATGTTTTAATTATTTAATCATAATTATACATATTTTCGAATGAAATTATGAAATATCGCTCTGTGTTACAGTGAAATATGAGTAAGTATCAGAATTTTAGCGCTTTACAGACCAATATGCTATTTATTTAGTAATATTAAATAAATTCATGACAACAGCGATATACATGACAGGTCTTTGCAACGTTATTGACTTTTAAAATGCAGCTTCTTAAGGGTGCACACTTGTATTATTGAACATCAAAGCCGACCCGAAGCAATCAGTAGATTCACTTAATTGGCTTAAATTGATTGGCAAACTCCGTTCAGCATCGATCATCGTCCGGTCGGCTCAATTTGGTTTATCTAAACGACTGTGTAGTGTGTAGCACCCCATTATACACAAGCTTTCGGGAAACGCAAATTGATAAAAGAACCCTGAATTCATACGTAAGCTTCTGAGACCTAAAACGATTTGTCTTATCGGAAATTTATTGGCAAAAAGCCGTAACAAGGGATGCGCGGATCTGCCAATGGTTAGGAAACGGCTTAAACAACTCATTTTGATGCCAGAAATATGATGTACGGTAAATATGTATTTGGGAAAAGTATTAAAGGGAAAATTCTCTTTAACACGAGACTCATTCTTTGATATTCTGTCCTTGTAACAGAAAACTCAGTTACTTCTTAATGTAAGTCAATGTGATTTCAATTGCGTGGGCAGTATGATTTGTATTAGTAGGTACTTACATAAATCTCTGCACTCGCAGAGGATATAGACCGAACGTGTTCTTTGACTGTACCATGGGATCAGATCTCGACAGCGCACACTTAAAAGACAAGATATACCGCAGATCTAATTCAGGAAAACCTTTCTGCCCATCTGGAGAAGGACTCTGTAGGAAGGTCTTTTCCCTTCAATTCATTACTTGGGTTCATAAACTCAAGGAAAAGAGAATTCACTGTGCGGCCAACAAAACATCGAAAGAAAAAATTGCGAGTAGGGTACAGTAAATAGTCACAATAGAAAACGAAACACCGCCATTGAAACTTGAGGAAAATTCCTCTTGAAAGAACCTACTACTCAATACGCGAAGGGTGAAATGTGAAACGCCATCGACATCGTCCTTCATATGTCGACGTGGGTCCCTGATAAGAGTCGACTCTCTCAATTCAAACTTTCGAATAAATCTTCCATGCTCCCTTGGAATAAAGTGACGTAGGACAGTTGGTTAATATTATATTAAATTATTTCCATAACATCATGCTTGCAATCCCCGAACGGATAGGCTGAGGTGTTATCTATTGTACACCTCTGCCTAGTAGCCTTTATTTCGTCGATTATGTTCAAGTTCCAAATAAAAAGGGCCAACCTGTTGGGATAAACTGGGCATAAATCTAGACTGAGGAGTTCTTGATGAGAAAAGCCAATATCATTTCAACCGAAAACTGGGAATCTCGCACAAGACCCCATGCTGAGCAGAAGCCGTTAATTATTGCCAGCATATGCTACGAAGCCCAATGCTAAAAATATCCTAAATGTAATAACAGTGATATAAGAAGAATGAATTATTACGTTAAATGAGTTAGATTTCATTTAATTAACCAAACGGTTCGTTTGACCTTTATATGATTATGACACACCGAACGAAGTGTTGTAAATATCATAATTATATTAATTTTGAAAAGAGGTAGGTAGGTAGTGTTTAAAATGTATGATTTTACCAAGAATTTGGGATACAAATCCTTTCTTCACATATCTATCTATCTGCGTGGGTGACAATGGATCATTGGGTTGACTATTCGCAATACCCTTTACAATGTTCCAAAATTGTGCCACCTCTCATATCGATGACTTACTTTCGGTACAGAAACGTTATTAATTTTGTGGAGCGACTCTGAACCGGGAATAATACAATATCTATTAGCGTAATACGTTTAATTGTTTACCCAGCCAAGTGTGCAGACAGTATTAACATTAATATTATAATGTACATACGTACAGAGTAATTAATTTCCTACATGTAGAATACTGTTAATAACGCCCAATACGTAGGCACTTGTACCAGCTCTATAATATAATCTGTTGATTTCATATGATAAACATACTCATTCTGTTCTAAATGTTTATTATATTAGTATTTTGATGCTACTTATAGAATAATGAAATCTAAATATTTACAACAAAAGGACTAATTTATATATACAATTTAATAATTTAAAAAAAAACAGGACCCTTAGGCGTTTAAGTACTCCTACACGTCGCTGTCATCCGGAAACACACTCATAATTTTGGTATTTCGAAATTCAAGGCACCAATTTATTAATACATGTATTATTAAACATGTAAATCAATCTCTTAATATTTGAAGAACGTTACAAGGTCAAGTATAAATTCATTTCACCAAAAAGCACCGTTTACATTTCATCAGAAATTGTATCTAGTTATGTACCAGTCTTATCTGTAATGAATTTAAGATCAAAATGTGTGACACATTGTTTCTGATAACGGTTTTAAACAAACGCTGATAATTATATCGGTGCCAACATGAACTGGATTACTTTCACGTCGGACAACGGAGTGTGAGCGTGTATTTTGACGATTGATTTCAAGTTTCCGTGGTGTAGCGGTTATCACATCTGCCTAACACGCAGAAGGCCCCCGGTTCGATCCCGGGCGGAAACATAGCTTTTGGTAATTTAAAATCTCCTTTATATTATTTAATGAGAGTATTTTTGCTTTAAACCCTATTTTTTTTATTGATAAAACATTCATACTGTCATTTATTACTATAATTTTCTGCTTTCTTTTCATTCTGTTAAACAATTTTGGCCGACAATCACAACATTCATTTCTTAACAAAGTTTATTTACATCTATATACACTTTAACGTCGTGCTTCAGTGAACAAAGCCATCTGATCTCCACAAAACCTTATTTATCATTCTCAAAACAAAACAAAACACTAACACGAAAGCCTGTAACAAAATCTCAACGAGCCCTATAAAATGCTTAATTAAAGTCATAAGGTCCTTTCATTACAAGCGACCCGAAACTGATATAAAAGTCTTGTGTTATTGTATGACCAACACAATGGGACTGGGAATTTATTAACTCGTACATATTACCACGGTACTGTTGGCGACCTCGATATCATGTATGACGTATTATGACACGAACTAAATGGTAACAGAAAGTCTGATGTGGATAAGTGGGTTACTGTTTGATTAAAAATTGATAAATTATTAGAAGAAGTTGCATCAGTCAAGTTTTGATTCTAATTGCTCTTCAGTGTGTATAAATTCTGGTGTCCCTTAACTGGGTACTAGAGGTTAGATACGCATCCGTTTCATGTAAAAAACTGGGGTACCGTATGCAGCTGCATACGGTTAGATCTGTCGCCGACCGACCCCACTGGCCATCAAAACTCAAACTCAAACTCAAACTCAAAGCATTTATTTCAATTAGACCATTACAGGCACTTTTGAATGTCAAAACACAAAAAAATAAACTAAGCTACAGTCCCAGTCACAGGGCATAATAACTTGTGAAAGTACTGTAGTTGCCCATTCGAAAGCGTAGATCTCTATGGAGAAGAATGGGCAAGAAACTCCATGGACACTCTTTTAAATCATTATGTTGTTACAAAGTCTCGGTTACATCATTCATGTCGAGATTAAACATACATGTGAGAACGATGTAGAAAGACGTGCGAGTAAGAGCGTCCAGAATAAAAAAGATAAAATTAACAATTCAAAAATACAATAATCCATGGCAGCTGCGAGATGACCAGTCACAACTGACAGCGCCCGTTCACGAACATGACGCATGGATCAGCCATCATTCAACTCAACCATTTTGGAGGGAACTAAACGACCCGACACACGCGCCACCATCAGCGAGACATTTGAGTGAGCATGACATTTCTCAACCGCCAGGGCAAATTCATCATAGTTGGAAAAAAGCTATGCAGATGATGATGACTCTTAGTTTCACGAAAGGACAATTTATTGGGACCTCATGCCAAAATCAAAGCAAGTTATCGACAGTAGCTGTCATGCTAATATGACAATGACAGGCAGATTAAAAGACAGACCTTCAGTTGTCGTTTCAAAATCTGTGTACTGGACTTTTGACTCTTGAATCAGTCCCAATTAAGTACCTTGGTACTTCATTTATGTTGCCATCGACACGCTAAGAAGAAACGCGTAAAACATAAAAAAACAAGCCATAACTGATTAAAACGATAAGGAAATTGACGATTCCAACATACTGAAATTAACTGCTATCATTGAAAATCTACATAAATATAATAATATAACATCACGACTCTAATCCCCGAAGAGTTAATCTAAGGTGTACATACCCATGGGGTGTACAAAATGTGGGTGGACTATTGTCCACCCACATTTTGTACACCCCATGGGTATGTTATGTAATACTATAACACATTGCGGGACACTTGAATATTTTGCAAATGTCATGATATGACACTTCAAAATCCCATACATTTTATCATACCGTCTACCGTCAGTTGAAAAATGACTCGAAAAGAGTTTGCCGTGACACCCACCAACGAATGAAGTTGCGTGTTGTGACACTAGATCATGTGCTTCCTAGGAATGTTATGGGCAAGCAACGGTTATCGACGGTTTGCCAAATGTCATGAAATAAAGTTCACCGCCCTTAGCCGTACTGTCACGTAACGATATACCGAGATAACGTCAAAAGGCGGTCTGTCCCGCAACGTGATAATGCTAATTGCAAGAACTTTTTTTTCACGTGTGACAAACCATAAATAAATGAATTATCAATTATGAACATTTCGTCACTTATGTTAAAATCCCATGTAATATAAATTCTATTGAGTCTATTGCCATCAACCAGGCAAAAATCTAGACTCCGTGGCTGCTAGTGAGAAATTTCTGATGGAAATACCCAATAACACTTTGCGCGACCCGGAAATCGAACCCCGGACCTTTTGTTCAGCAGTCACGCTTGCGACCACTAGAGACAGTCATGAAGATAATTACCCAGATAAAACCAACCTACTGCTGCCACATCCGACATGTTCATTAAAAGCCTAGTGCTTTGTCTTATTGTTAGTTCGGTATCGCAAATTTTTTGAAGTAAACCTTTTGTATTTCCTTACCATATCATTATGATGTATGCTTGTATCTTCTATGTACATATGTAATAACGTTCTGTTGGGCATTGTCTTTCCCAAAGAGTGGCAGTATTATGGTATTAATAAATCTAGTGACTGTAATTTTGTCTTTTTTTTCATCCGGCTATGGTCAGAGATTGTTTTGTTCTGAAAGATTATTCATTATTTTATAGTTAGTTTATTAAGAGCTATGTGAACCAGAAACGTGGTAAAATGCTGTTTTGTCTTTAATTAAGTAATGGTGGTTTACACATGGTGTTGGTAAATTAATTCAACTTGGGCCTTTCTGAAATATTTATATCCCACAAGTAAACTAATGTGGCTCAGAAACAAAGCCAGATAAATTATTTTCATTTAACCAAACTACCAATACTAAATGCACCTTTGGGATTTAGTATCATCATTTTTATCAATCAAGTATCAATTCAGCCTATGGTTATCCAAAGGTTCTTCCTCATTTTACCACAAGATACCCACGTCTTATTCTAGATTAAACCACCGTTTCTCAGATAACAATCAATTAAATATCCAATAACAAGTGATTATAATCTCCCAGTCAATTGAACTAAGCGTACCATAACATCTGTTCCGCCGCCCGAACAGACCTCTTACCCCAATAAACTTGGAAAAGGTTACTACTCGCCCTATTACCGTTAACCGGAAAAACACTCCATTAACTTTACCAATAACAGGAAGCACCCAAATGAACAAAAACACTTCAAAAGCAGCCGGGTGTTAATTTAAAGATGCCATTTTTGTGCAAAGTTTAAGGAGCTGACGAAGATATTAGGTCCAATCGTGAGAATATAATTTTTAACAGGGATAAAGACAGAGAGAACAATGCTGCTCGCAACGTTGCTTTGGTCTGGTTATATTTGTTCTGGTTATGGTTCCAAGGATTTGGGCTTCTGAAAATCTTCCAATAATATTGATCAAACGAATCAAATTAATATTAACTGCTACCGATTTAACGTACTGTCTATCTTGCCGGTGTCTTAACAGGAGGTCATTCATCCACCACTTATCCGAACGCATCTAAATCAGAATCAAAATTATTCATTTGTTGAACATAGTATTAAACCAACAGAATAATAAATATACGCAGTGGCTAGCAACACTATGGTTCATGCACTTTACAATTAAATCAGAAAGACAATTAAAAACTTTTAACGAACATTTACATACGCTTTTATGCAGAAATTGAGAATAATGTTAGAGTGCGCCTCACTAAAAGTTGTTTGGATGAGTACGAGTAATGAGATGAAAATGTTCGATAATTTTATGAGCAACTTTGATTGCAAAAAAATTGATAACCCTATCATACACATTCATTGATGTAAATATTCGACCACAGTTTGCATGGTGGGTGAATATTTTAAGGGTTATGAACTTGAAATAACTAAAGTATGTGAGAATCGTGTTCTTTGACGTTTTTGTGACTCTTCATAATGTTATACTTTATGTGCATGTAACCTGTTTGGTTCATGGCCAAGGTGTCATCATTATAACCAATATGATATTCCGCAGACACATTATGTCTGCGGAATTAAAATAATAAATATTATCTGATATTTTCATAAAAACTTATAACACATCTATGTTTTCGTCGGGGGTTAAAGACTATGTACAGTATACAGGTGTTTAATGGCGGAGTTGAAAATTAAACGTTTATTTCAAAGGTTTTCGACTTTAAACTAAATAAAAAACTTACAAACGAGAGAAACTTTAATAAAGTTCCAACGTTATTCGAGGAAATTTAAAACATGCGACTAAAACCCAACTTCGCTGATGTTTATTTTGGAACTACATATTCAATTGACTACATAAACCTCAAATAAATTTTAAAAACTGCTGCAATTTTTTTTTTCAACATTGAGGAAAATCCTGAACTGGTGTGAACAAACAGCAAATAAAGATGGCGAAACAAATGTAAATAGCTATGAATAGTTTTATGTGAGCTTTCTTAGATAAGCCCATAAATGATGATCCTGCTTAGCGTTACAAATGAATATTTTTAAAGGTTCCGACATGGGACATCTTCAGATGTTCAATAATGTAAACAGAAGAAATTCGTCCCTTCTTCGGGAAGCCAAGCAAAGATCACGAACGAGCCGATCGATCACGTGCGTTTTACGAAAGTGCTTTTTAAATTGTTAAAGTAAAGGATTGTGTCATCAAAAACATAATAGGTGTTAAAGTATGAAATTTCCGGTTTATAGTAATAGATACTTTGAATTGACAGTGAAATGGTGTGAGATATTGGAGCGAAACTTTTTTACATTATACCTATGAGATTTTTCTTTTAAAATAAGTACAACATTCGATTTTCGAATATCAATTGTTTTTTTATTCAGCTTAGACGGAAAAGGTGGATACTTCGAAAATCCGAGGTTTTTTTTTTTATACGAGTTCTCTAGCTTCTTTTATAACTACGATACTTTAATACACGAACAAACAAATATTTCTCCAAAGCAGCCAGCAACATTATACACATGCAACTTGGTCTTCTTCTTCACTAACATTCCCTCTCAACTAACGGGCCGTAGATACCAATCGTTAAAAGTTACCATACATCGAGATGAAGTTTACCTCAAACTTTACCTATGTAATTCACTTTGCTAGTTATAAAATGAAGTTTTTTCTACTCGCTACTTGTCCGAGAGCGCGGGAAGTTCTAGAATTAGTTTCTGAACTGTTAGTAGAGTTAGACAGTGTTCTTAATAGAGCTGTAATGGGGATGAGGTAAATAATGGCTAGCTTAGGTATTAGAGGGGTTTTTAAAATTGTGTTATGGTTTAAGTTTAATATTGGTTGTTAAGATTACTTGAGCCCTCTTGCACTTCAAATCTTTAAATGCATTTAGCGATAAACGCCAAAAACAAAGATAAAAGTCTCAATTTCAGCATCAATTTCAAGTTTTGAATATGTTTAATGTTAAACACATTTAGGCAGTTGTGCTTCAAGTGTGCCTTATGTCTACATAAAACTATTTAAATCATTAAATCACAAATATTTTACTTTTTTTTTCATTCTAAAAAAAAATAAAAAAATAAGCATACATAAATGTTCGCCAGGTTTAATGAACTTTATTACACCCAAACTACCTACACGGTAAAATAATATTTTACAAGAAAATGAGTATTCCCAATTTCAAGCAAGCAAGCGAAAAAACAGTAATAACTCAAGGAGCTACGAGACGTCTACGAAACTAATTATTCGTAGCAGCTACGAGAAATGCTACGAGCTACGGTGTTGACTTTTAATAACGTTGCCCCTCGTGACCTATCGCAGAAGTCAATAACGGACTAATTCATATTCCTTTCATAATCACTTCAAACTTTATTCAAGCGTTCTGCTTATTTAAGCTATTTTTGAATAATTTCGATTTAGTTGCAGACGAAGGTACGGCCGATATTATAAAATTAATTAACCGTAGTCATCGATTGGTTTTGTGATGGATTAATGGATTAGTGAAAGGTAAAGTAAAACCAAGTACTTGCTTAACCTTCTTCTAGTTTAACGTTATACGTTCATATTTTAAAATATCTTGACTTGAATATTTACAAAATGATTTTTAATTTTTAGTGTTAGTTTATATAATGTACATGCCTAAACATTATTAACCTATAAATTCAAATTATATTACAAAAATGAAATTCACCTAACATACCAGTTTAAACGAAAATTAACCATGCAGCCTTGATACTAATTAAATCAGACTCACACCCTTGCCATTCCACTTCCAAAATAATGACAAACTACCCTCCATGTTAGCGAAACAGCTTCAGTAACACACTTGATACTAAATTACAGTGCAATTCATTTCGCAGAGCTCTTTCTTACATAGTCAGTTACAAATCTGACTTTATTAACTGAGACGCTAAAAAAAACTAAAAGGCTTGCGAGTAAACGAATGAATGAATGGATGAACGAAGAACTGACTTCTTAATAACCGAGCATGACGTGAATGACTGCTAAAGGATCGTTCCTTTTCATTCGTTCAGCTGAAACTTCCTTTGATGGTGAAAGAAAAAGACGGTGTCAGACGGGTGTTAGTTTCAAAGACTTTGAATGGCTTGTTTTTACTTAAGGTGTTAGATGTCTTATGTTAATATTGACTTCTGTGTTAGTCGCCCTTTTCTTCGTTTAGATAAAGACATACATACATTCGGTCAAAAAAGTATCGGGAATGGATGATTTGTTTATGGTTCCAATTTCAATTTTTGGTTTTTTTTTGTTGTTATGTTGGTACAACTGTTTTCCATTTTGGCGCGGAGTTCGAGTTGCATCTGTTATTTAGATTAAATACAGTGCTGTTTTTAGTTAAATCATATCTAGTGTATATTGCCTATTTCATAATGGACAAAAACATCGAACAAAGAGTTTGTCTTAAATTTTGCATCGCCAATGAAATTTCGTGTTTGGAGGTCTTAAAAAGTTACATAAGGCTTACGGTGAATCGACTTTATCAAAAACACGTGCTTATGAGTGTTACAAAGCGTTCAAAAGTGATGTGATGGAAGATTAGATTTTTTTCTCACTCTGGTAGGCCATCAACGTCGACAACTGAAGTTAACACCGCAAAAGTGAAGGTAATGGGTACTGAAAATCCTCATTCAAGTTTGAGAGAGATAGCCGCTGAACTTTCTGTGTCTCACGAGTCAATCCGTACCATCTTAAATAATCATTTGGGTAAGAAGCATGTTGCCGTTCGGCTAATCCCAAAAGACCTGAATTTTCTCCAAAAACTCAATCTCATAAGAGTCACTGAGGACATGCTAGAACGATTCAATTTCGACAAACATTCATGAAACGCATTGTTACTGGTGATGAGACGTGGGTTTACGAGTGTGACATGCCAACTAGTCAACAAGCTTAGGAGTGGCGCCTTCCAACTGAACCGAAAGCGAAAAAACTACGCCAAAGTCGATCAAAGGTCAAAGTCATGTTGACCGTTTTCTTTGACTATCGCGGTGCTGTGCACTCGGAATTCTTGCCGGAAGGTCAAACAGTAAATAAAGAATATTATTTGAGCGTTATGCGGCGTTTTTATTAGTTGAATTTTTGAAGTGAACTCATTTCCGGAAAAAGCGTTTAAAAATGTTTTGATGATTGTATTATTCGTTGGCGAAAATCTACCGTTTGTGAAGGAGCATACTTTGAAGGCGATAAAATATCTTTGGATGAATAACTAACATTTTGTGTATTATTGATCGTTTCCCGGTACTTTCTTGACAGAGCAGTATATAGAGTGACTGGTAATTAGTGACCGATACTTAAACACGTGATTGTACTCAACATTTGATTACAAACAACTTTCGCAGAGAAACTTTTTTTTTTAATACTCATTCACTCTTATCACAATATCACAACAGCCGTATGAAATTCGCGCGCACGCGGCTGTTAACTATCAGCTGTTAGCCGCGTGACAGCGCCGCCGCGTCGCGCCGTTCTGTCTCAGTATTATCGTACCGTGCAACAGTGGGTAGGCAGAGAATTCGAACAGCTCGCAAGCCCGCTCCTTAAACGGCGCCCGCGCCACAGACCGGCCGCCAAAAATGAATGAATATTAAAAAAAAAACAGTTTCTCTGCGAAAGTTGTTTGTTATCATAAGTACAATCACGTGTTTAAGTATAGCTCATTAATTACCAGTCACCCTATATAGGCCCGTAGGTAGTATAAAACATCGTAGGTCGTAAATAATTGCGCTGTACTTTTGACTACAGCACCTTTTAGAATCAATATGCCAAAAAGTCCGATATTTTTCAGGTTTATGGAGCATCCCGCTATTACCACAGGTCTTCGGAAGCTGCAAACTTGGTTCTACACTATTGGTTTCAATAACTATCTGTCTGACAAGCAGTCTTACCAAGGGGTATCGTATGACCCAGTGCTTACTGGGTTGTGGAGGTCAGATAGGCAGTCGCTCCATGTAAAATACTGGTATTCAGCTGCATCCGGTAAGACTGGAAGCCGACCCCAAAATAGTTGGAATATATCCTAGCAACATCATAAAAATAAGTAGAGTGCAATTGTTTGCTACCTCACATGGTTGTTGTATCATACGGTGACTGGCCTAACACTCGCCTTCTTGGTTTTAATTTTTCATTAGGTCCACGTGATGTTCTATAGCCAAAAGGCATGAGTGAACAGAAAATAATTGTCACTGCCAGTGAATTGTCTATGACATACGGAATGGAAGGTTAGACAGATGGTTATTCCATTAAGTGTTAGTCATCAGTAGCTACCTCATCAGACAGCTGAAGGTTGATGGATTGGTTCTTTTTGCTACCATGCCTATATGCTCACTGTATGACGTATAACGTAATAGTGTTTCGAACTGACATAGGGAACCCAACGTAAACCATACTACTTGTGAAAAAAAACTTTAACAAATATTAAACCGTAAGTAGGTACTTCATGCGTCTTTAACAGGAATTGCTTTGTTTTCTTTTATAAGAGTAACCATGAAGCTTCTTGCCGGTTCTTCACCATAGGAAACGAGAAAGCCGAGACCCACCGGGGCCCTTTTCTCGAAGTTTTATAAGTGCCTATGTGGTATATGTATGTGTTTGTTTTTTTTTTTCGCTGATATAAAATACCTACATAAAAACAAAATCATCTAAAACAAATTTTTGATTAATGTGTTTAATTATTTTTTATAAATGACCAAATAACAAACATAGCGTTACAAGTTAGGTCTTTCTAATCAATATGTAACAGCAATGTCGTATGATCATTATAATTCTTTAAACTCCGAATAAGGCACATTCAAAAATGTATTTGAATTGCAAAACACGACCGAAACGTACAAAATTCACATCCATTTAGAACCCTTTTGTCATAGAGGACAATAGAAAAATAAAGCACAGAACACATGACACGGCAAAAGCATGGAAATGGGCGACACGCTTAGTACTGTTGCATGTCATTCTATGCGACACTACTGTTGTGTAGACTACCCCTATCGTAGATCTATAGAAAAGATTTAAATAATTTAAGCACATGCATTTTTGTAGGTGCTGTGTTTGTTGTGTTTCAAGGTGCATCGTAAACCTGTGGGCTCTGCGAGGTTATAATATTTTTCAAGTAGGTACTTACATCGATTTAAAGCTGTCTAAAGCGTTCCTTGGGAAAAGTTTTATATTTGTGACTCGGGTTGCACATACAATCACGATAGTTCAGGACGCATTCTTATGCAAAAAAAACACCTTTAAGTTTTTTCTCTCTCATCATCTATAATTTTTCAGATTCTTTTTAAGTAATTCATTTTAAACACCCTTTATTTTATTCGGAAAACCTACAGTAATTGCAGTCATCTATGTGATGACAGACCTGTTACTACATAAGGCCGTAAAGGTTATCTGGGTTACTGAAGAAAAATGTGAGTAAGATACGTCTTTTCCACATTTTTTTAGCGACCCAGACAAAGCCTTCAAACAAAATGTCTCAAGTCACACCTGTCACCGAACACACTAACATCAGACTGATAGTTATTCCTTCTTTGTTACAGCCCTACAGCCACACCTCTAATGCGAAGGCGTGTCGTTATTTAATACAGGCTTAAATGGAAGGTCCATCACTAGCCTGTCACCTATTGAATTTCAAAGGGACATAAACGGCGAATTAGTGTGACTGCTAATAGTTGAGGGCGGTTGGTAAGGTAGAGATCGCACCTCAATGTAACTGACATTTATAAAAGGAAATTTATTTTTAGGTATCAAAAAAGGAAGTTACTATACAATATTGCTAAATGGCTTATTTTAACTGGTCGCAAATTGATAAGATCAGCACAGAAAGAATCAAATTAAAAGGATTTTCAGTGTTATTTTCAATAGACTTAACCATTTACCCACTAAAATAACCTATCTGCTTGTCAGTCTGAATAGAAAGGAATATTAAATCGTTTTACTCGTGCAGTCCAACATCAAGCAAATTCTGCTGAAGATTGAACAGATTCTAAAAACATTCGCAGATTGAAAATTAAGAGAAAACTTAAGAAACCAAGTTTGCATATCAATCGCTGCATAGAACGGTCGAATAAAGATGATTAATGTGGAAAACCATTATCTTTGGATCTGTTAAGAATAAGAGTTTTTTGACACATCCATACCAATATTAAAAAGAGGTGAAATTTGTATGTAGGGGGTAATCTTCGGAACTACTGATCCGATTCCGAAAATGCTTTCAATTATTGGAAGCTAAATAATTCCCGAGTGTCATAGGCTATATTAAAAACGTTTCCGTGGAATAATTTACGACCACAAGGTGAGCGAAGCCGTGGGCAAAAGCTAGTTTGTCATTTGTTTTTTATTCGAATCAAATGCGTTTTTGAACACAATCTATCGATGTACTTTGGTTTAATGTTGATTAGTGTTGAACTTGTGACTGTTGCTTCACTATTCTATTGGGTCCAATTCATATAATGTAGTAATGGTTTCACCATCTTCGAATATATAATATGGCAAAAAAAATGGTGACTGACTAGATGACGATAAAATGAAAGCATGGAAGAAGAAGACAAGGGCAAGAGACTGATACAACCAAGAAGTTTGAAACACCAGACAAATAAAACCATTTTACACTCCAATAATTTAATAAAGCGAAACATGGCTGCCTGTCTATAAATAACACATGCCGACATAATTATTAATTACAATAGTAATTTCCACAACCCCGTTAAGTAATCAAGCCATTTACTTACTCTATTATTAAATGCCATTTATATACCGATTACGTTCCATTCCAATTAGTATAAAACCGTCACGCTGTCAGAAATAATGCAAAAAGATTTCACGTGCAGCATGCAAAACTGAAGCCTTAACAGTGTGAACCTATTATACTAAGTCGAGGCCGAGATTTAAATAGAAATAGAAATCTGTTGAAGCAAAATATACTCAGTTTTATTAGCACAGCACATGTCAGGTATGCATTTAAAATAAATACAGGGAATCAAGAAAAAAGCCGTGATCAAATAAGTAGGTAGACGCTTTTAAAGTGTTTTGTATCATTCACACGTTTTTATTTGCTTCACCTTTAACTAATAATGTAAAAAAACTCAGAAATTATATTTGGCCCACTTCTCGCTTTCCGATTGAACTGAAATTTTGCATGCATGGAAAGTATGTATAAAGTAGTTTTTCTTTAGTTTGGATGACAATGCATGGCTAGCTAAGTGACGTTATTCTAAATCCAATGTGAGTGATTCCCAAAAAAGGCGGACTAGTTATCTGTTATGTATTTTCATAACAGCTGAAAAGGTTTGCTGAGAAAAATACGAGAAATAAAATGACGTCACTCTAAAGTGTGTTTTTTATTTTATTTTGTGAAACTATAATATTATTATTACGTCTTTCGACACGATCGATACCTACAAGCGTTTCGGTAGGTAGCGTATGTCAATCCTATCATTGTTGATATTTTCATGACTGTAGGCAGAATAGTAATAGTTGTCTAAGCGCTCGGATTTGACCTGACCTTGCTGGGTTCTCTTAAGCAATCAAATGATAATCAGTTTATGTCGTACTTACGTGTTCTTAATCAAGAGAATGAAATTATGTCAAGACTCTTGTACTCCATAAAAATACAAATGAAACTTAGGTCAAAGGCATAATTACGATATATTATGTAACAAAATACTTGGACCGTACCTAAATGGTATTAATTATAGAATTAAATGAAAATCTATACTAATATAATATTATAAAGCTAAAGAGTTTGTTTGTTTGGTTGGTTGAACGCGCTAATCTCAGGAACTACTGGTTCGAATAGAAAAATTATTTTAGTGTTGGATAGCCCATTTATTGAGGAAGGCTATAAAACATCACGCTGCGACCAATAGGACCGGAGCATTCATCAAAAATGTGACGCAGACGAAGTTGCGCCGGTCAGCTAGTTAAGTTATAAAAGCAAAAACAGATTGCTTGCCTAACACTAGAGCACGTACGTTTCAACCGACGAAATTCCAGAGTAACGAATAAATTAAAACTTGTACATTGTAGCAGGCTTATTTGTAAAACGGACGACGGAAAATAGACCCTTCAACGCAGGTCCTTTTTGAAGGTCTAAAAAGCCTAATTGACGCATTTTAGACCTATAAAAAGGACGTTAATGTCCCAATTGCCTTCTTAAAACTCTTACTTTTACGACTACACATATATTACACATATATTTTTTTCTACAATTAATGTTTTAACCTTGTAAATTAAGTTAATTACCCTAAGCAAGGGTTAAATGATAAATGTTGCGCTTTAGAAAACACGTCGTGCGAAAGGCATTAAAGGCCTTTGGTGTCAGCTGTAAGGAAAAAATGTCGAGTCTAAGACGTAGAGCGAGGAATCTCTTAGAACAGACAGGTTAAGTGAAAATTGTAGTTTTGTACAGTCAAGCAGTCAGCGATAAATTTCCATTTTACTTTTTGTCATATCATTTTAAATAACGTGAGTGTTATAATATCCTCTGCTACAAAAAAAAAGCTAGCAAAATAAGATAACATTAGAGAGTATGTATTAGTTTAAGAAACGACTTAAAAATTAAGAATTCATCATCGTCTTATTTTTTTTTTATGTTAGCTTCACCTTTGCTAGTTATTTTGCGTGCTAATGAATGTTGCTGTTGCTTATGAGTACTATGTATATATGTACAGTCACGAACTTTCATAAATTAAAAAGCAATTTTCGCTAGAATTAATGATTTAACTTGGACAAAGGATCTATTTCATAAAAATAGGAACTCCAAAATACTATGTTAGTAACCTTATGAAATTTTAAACAGAACTGTAGGCTATAATCACTATTAAAAATTTGCGAAATGTTTACACATTGGTGCTCGTGACTGTACGTAAACCGACATGCGAGGCTACCTCTCATTATTTTTATTCATTCAACAATATGTATATTATGTAAATGGAATTTTGATTTCCATCCCGCATTTTACAACAACGATAAATTTTTATTGTAACATAAAATTTTATTATAATATCGGAATATAAACTTTGTAGATCGTAATAGGTGTGTTATCTTACCTCTTAAACCTTTGTGCTGGTGTTATAAAATTAAAATGGAACAGCATCATTATCATTAGCCTTTTCCTGTGTTTAGGTCTGTTAAAATTGAATAAGAACATTTTTGGAACACATACATAACCTGCTTCAAACACATTTTTATTTCGTTTTAAACTCCCTACATTAATTTTTCTCCGCTGGGTTTTCAAGTAGAAGTATTCTGCCTGATCTTGATTGAGCACACACACTATTGAAACATTTAAAAGTGATCTTTAATAAAGAATTGAATGTGAGGAAGTCTATAACTTCCCACCTCTACAATTTTCTCGCGACGGGATGAAATATTGACGCGGCGCGGTGTCGTCGAATATTTCATTAGGGCTCGTTACATTTCCCTCTGTATATAAATATACTTAGATATACGCTTTTCCCTATCGCCAGCTTTTGACGGCATTATCACGTCTTTCCATTTTGACGTAATTTCTGTAATAACGCTTCGTTAATTTATATATTTTAGCTGAGCTTTGATTTAGTAATGAATATAAACATGATGAAGAGTGACTGCAAAGAAATTGAATAAACAACAATAGGCGTCGAGTTCGTATCTTGTTAAAAAAATCTTTCTAGGGACCTCCACTATAAATAATTGAACTGGTTATTTAAAATCCTTTTAGAACACTTTTAGCTTATGATGTATTAATAATCCCTTGAAAACCAATGCCTAACAATAAGCCAATCCCAACAAAAAGCTATTTTCTTCACCATGTTGGGATTAGCTTCCTGTTAAACCGGATGCAGCTGTATTCCAGTATTTTACATGGAACAACTGACTGTCAACTTCATTAAAATAATTTTAAAGGAAAAATAATTCCATTTCAAAAAATACCCTGTCATTGTAAAGTCAGCCATGTTTATAATCCAAATCCAAAAGTATTTCAATTGTGTCTCTTCTCCAAAGGTTAGAAGGAAAGAATACGATAATTTATAGCGAAAATAAAATAAACACAACACCACAGACATTACCAGAACTGTCCAACACGCAACCTCGCTTCCCATTACCGACCACAAAGAAAAACCCATAAAATTTGAGACAGCAGTAAAAAGCGACTTTATAAGTACTTATTCACCCCCACTACACTTCTATAAAAACAAATTTGGGGTAAAAGTAATAAAAACAGATAAAAGGATACTAACGAATATATTGAAAAAGTTAGTTGGTAGGGCATATCAAGATTCTCGTCACGTTCGCCTCAGGATTCAGTTAGATGGCAAATGAAGGCTGGATGTAATCTCCAATCGATGGTGTGAAATTACTGGAGAGCGGTGTCGATTGAAAACGTAATCTAGGCAGTTGCAACAGATTTGGTTTTTGTTTGTAGCCTTCAAGGGTTTGATTTTGTGATAAGGATGGCACGTTTCTCTTGATTAGATGACGTATTTTATTCAAGGAGAGTAACTCATGGGATTAAAACGGTGCTTGCAACGTTGCCGTCGACGCCGTTTGTCTAAGCAGCAGCTGGTATTGACATGGTTTACCCAAGGTTTTTTGCTCTTTTATTTCTTGAAACTTCTTTGGCTAGACATATAAAGTAAAGATTTTTTTGATTTGCTATGATAGTTATATGCGTAACTTCATCGACAAATGTACATTCGACTTAGTCTAAAGCATAGTAGTTACCTGATGTAGCTTTACGTAGAAACTCTTGTTTAATTTGTGGGAATTCACAGCTGTCCGTAATATCAAAATATCTATATTAATATTATAAAGCTAAAGAGTTTATTTGGTTGAACGCGCTAATCTCAGGAACTGGTTCGAATTGAAAAAATCTTTTAGTGTTGGATAGCCTATTTATTGAGGAAGGCTATAGGCTTTTAAACATCACGCTGTGACCAATAGGAGCGGAGCTTTAATCAAAAATGTTACTAGTTTATAAATAAAAGCCATCCAATTATTTAAAGCCAATCTACATAAAATAACCGCACAAAAACTAAAATTATCACCACCCAAATTTACATACAAATCCATTTATGCGACAACCTAATTTGCTATTTAAAACACGCTTTCATTTCTATGCATAATACAAAAATATTAAAATTCCCCACAAAATATTCTTATTTAAAATGCCTCCATAACAAAAGGCTGTTAAATCCACATGGCTCGTGTTTTTAAAAGCGACCCTGATGTAAATTGTACTTAATTAACAAGAGACATGGCTACGTATGTAAACACAAGACATTAAAAATACTGGACGAAATAAAGAGTGATGGGCTAGCTAGGGGTGGCATGCAAAAATGGGTGACTTAATATAAAAAGAGACAGCGGAAAAGGTCCTGGCAATTCTTTTTTCAGTAAATTACTGTGGTTTGTCATTTGTATGCTGCGATTTTTTGTAGGAACATTTTTAGTACATAATTTGGATTTCACATACCCTTTAATGCACTAATGAACATGGACTTCCTAATCATCAGACTTGGAATTCCAATATCTATACTAGTAATTAAAAATGCAAAAGTAATTCTGCACGTGTGTCCGTTTCCTTTTGACCCCTTAATTGCTTAACGAATCGCGATGAAACTTGGCGTACCAGTAGACCATGACCTGGGTTAGGACGTATGATACTTTTAATTAATTATGAATTAAGAAACTTCAAATCCAAATACTCATTTATGACGAAGAAATTTAGCTCAAAGCCCACAAATCCGTACTCCAAACAGCTCATAAAATATTCCAGAAGCTTTAATACGAGCTAAGATTCACTCAGCTCAACCAAAATGAATCGGCTGATTAATTTAAATACTGTTAGTATAAATTAACTTTCGGAAGCGCGCTAATTGGCCTCTGAAACTGAAAATATTCAAGAGTCTTCAAGTTTAATGTTCCTTTTTATTCAAGAAGTTCAAGATTCATTTAGTCTTTCATTTGGATGAGTTTTTGATGACAGTTACACTTTTTTGTCTAATTAGGCGACTTTGTGGTAGCGATTCGTTCATTGAAATTAATGTTTTAAAAGAAGACATGATTACGAATATGATGGCCTTGTTTTTTCTGTTGTAAAATTGTAGGGAATCGAACTACTTAAAACAGGTAGGTATAAGAAATTAAAAGAAAAAGAAGGGCTATACACATAAAACTCGCTATGTATGTACTTTAAACAAGAACAAAAAAGTTGCCTAAGTGGACCCACATCGAAAAGTTCATACGAAATCTATACTAATATTATAAAGAGGTAGAGTTTGAATGTACGGGGTAATCTTCGGAACTATTTAACAGATTCCGATTTTTTTTTTTCACTTATGGGAAGCTACATTATGCTCAAGTGTCACAGGCTATATTTGGGATAATTTCCTTTCCATCCACAACGCCAACAAAAGAGTGGGCAAAAGCTTGTTTGATTATAAATCACGCTGTGATTAAAATATCTAAAATCTCAAAGTAAACTTTATGTTCCCAGTAATTGAATCCAGCCGAATAAACCGCAGAAAGAAAATTTAAACACTGGCTTTGAGTAAGTCGAATTTGCAAAAGTCTTTTGGCCAAAGTGTGTTGATGTAACTAACCTTTTGAAAATCCCGCAGATTCACCATTCACTGACTTTTACAATCGGGCCCTAATTAACTTTGTACTAATTTGAAGGAATGTTTTTCTTTGGAGCTCTCTTGCAACACGTTCACACGACGACGATTCGGTTCTTTTGACGTATCGTCTTTTTTCACGATCCGTCATTTTTTTTGAAGACGGCAATGCTTTTTAAATGCCCATGTTCATACGCATCACGAATCGTGAAAAATGTCGGACACGTCTTAAATCACGTATCATGTTTTAAAAATCAGATACGTCAAAAAACAAAAATCGTGAATGATTTTTTTGTGACAGATTCGCTGATACGCTCCCGAAAAATCACGGAACTAATGTGAACACCGATTGCTTTTTCTTAAAAAAAACAATTCCGTATGCAATGTGTGAACGTCCATCCGTCATGAAGTCTCGTGTTTTATGACGGATCGTCAATGACGGAGGTCGCGTGAATGAGCTCTTACAAACGGAGGCTTCCATGCTTTGTGTTGGTTTGCACTTTTTGAGTTTGTTAAGGACGATGAGGATATTTATTGAAACTTGATTATTTGCTAATGAATTGCTTTAAATAGGGACTGGCGAATCACGAGCAAGGACATCATCTCTTTGGCTGCATTTTCCCAGCTAATTTGGGGTCGGCATCCAGTCAAGTGCAGCGAATGCCAGTATTGTACATCTAGCCTATCCGACCATCAAACCCAATTACTGGGAAATACGATACGCCTTGATACGGTTGATAATGGTAGTCAGACATTTTCGGACCTGTAATAATCACAAAAAGCAGCTGAGACCAACAGCGTGACGTGCTTTCCTAGAAACGGAGGGACCTCGATATGAAATGTATGACCACCCATCCAAGGACCGCATCTCAGAAATCGTTGCTTAATTTCAAAGATTGACCTGTGCGCGACTTAGTTTCGCCTTGGAGATTTCCGAAGCGCTATGTAGCAGTGGAACGCAGCCTTTTGGGTTTAAAAAGACAAGACAGAATTCAAGGTGGCGAAGAAAAAGAGTTCCTAGAAGGTATACGGGGAGGTCTTTGCTCAGAAGTGGGACCATAGTAGCTAAACAAGAAAAAAAGCGAAGTTTAAGCAAGAAATGATAAAGTAAATCTTACAAATAACTTTGTTTGGGTACCAAATATATTAGAATTGATTGAAAGGAACTATTGACGAAGTTCCATAGTTGGTCCAAGATAGGCCTTTTTGTCGCAAACAAAATGAGCTAGTCGATAAAGTCAATGATTTGTTACCGAGATAAGTGAGTTCAAACATACAAATTACTCAAGTCTAAACACTATTATAGTAGGAGTGTGTTTACCTATAGAGTATAGAGCAATCTTATGATGCATGAAACAAAGTAAAGCCTGATGTGCTGCCCACCCTATAGATATCTGCTAAAACTTTGTCACATGACCGCCCCCATCCATCTTCCAGAAGTCATCAGCTATACATAGGTTAGTGCTACCCGTGCGAAGCCGGGCCGGGTCGCTAGTATAGAATAAAGCGCTACTCTGAAACGAATTAAAAACCACTCTCAATAAAAACGACTGTCTTTTTTGGTGATTTCTTTTTAATCAGGTTTCCTATTCTAGTGTGAAACTAATCGTCATTATTTCAACCATACGGCGGCGTCCACTGTTGGTCATAGGCCTCTCCCTCTCCACGACTGGTCCTCTGCTTCACACATCCAGCAAGTCCTTCACCAGGTCAACAGTTTACCTTGTGAGAGGCCTTCCAACGTGTGGACCTCTGAAAGTCATAGTAAACACTTAAAGTAAGCATACTGGAACAATTTACTGCATAGAAACCTCATCTAATAAATTCAAACGTTGCATTGGACATAATCTCGACATATGTAGATCTGAACTAGCTTTACAGTCAACCGGAGCTTTAAATCCTGAACTATTCACGCGAACCATGAGGCCGAAACTAGTGTTAAACTACCCCGATAACATACCAGCACGTAAGTAAAGTCGCTCATACTCGTAAACAATATCTAATCATAACTACATACAACACCTGAAGGATGAAAGAAAGGTGTACCATTCTGCACCCATATTTTGCCAGTATTATTTAAGTCGCATCTATAAGGGAGCCCCCTTTAATATGGGACTTGAATGCCTAAAAGCCTATTACCAGCAACAAGGCAATCACAGAGACTCCGAACTGCTACTGAAAATTCCTCGTAAAAAAACCCAATAACACTTTCCCCGACCAGGGAAACGAACTCAGCATCTCATCCTCAGCAGGAGCGCTTGCCGCACGAAGCAGTCCAAATCTAATCGCCAAAGTCTGGAACTGACCAACAATTTATAACCAATCCATATCTCGCAGAAATAAAGGAACATTCCCCGCTTGAAGCCGAAGCATGCCCAAAGCTTAGACAATAGGTATTTGTACATTAATCTTCGGGACTCGGCAAATCCTTTAAGACTTCCGATCGGTTCGATCCGCGGCCAACCGCTGCGTCGATAAATTCAGATTAGAATTCTTTGTCCCTGCTCACAATGAAGTTGATATCTGCTATTCATTTATTGGCTTCTTACTCTTCTACTAGACGTCAGTATTGCTGATTTTCTTTTCGTTGCGATTTCACTCGTTTATAAAATATTGCTATGCATTTCCAATAAAACGTTTCCCGATACTTTTTACATCTCCTAGTTCTTATGTTTTCATTCTATACTTAAAACCCACAAATAGATTCCAAAACTTTGTTTCTATGGAGAATTTTCTGAATGATTATAATAGTGTCTTATGTTAATCTTAGCAACATGGTGGTGACACGATGCAATATGTGGAATATGGTGGAACACTAAAATACATACAAGTTAGACCACACACAAATAAACATCCCATCATAATGACACGGTACCCACCTCACATTTATAGAACAGCCATAACAACTGTCATAGCACACAAAGAACACACACACAAACACACAGACACATTTTAACAACTATCCACAGTTCCAAATGCAATAAACAAACGCAAACGATACGATACATCTCGATTTTTATACCGATTTCTTCGCTCGAGTCAAACAGTTCTTAGTACACCGATCTTAGAATCGGTTCTATAGCTCGGGATATTTTGCTCAGTAATCGATCCGTGGTGGTGTTTCATCGATTCGGTATGTATACAGATTATTGTTTTGTTTTCTATAAATAATTTTCGTGGTGTTAAATTTAGTTTGCCTTGATGTGTCGAATAACTGAATTGTGATTATTATCTGCTGTCTTTCAGTGGGGTTTGCAAAATAAACGAGGATTTTTGATATGTTATTGGGGTTTATTTTTATAGTACTATTCAGTGCTATTTTGTTTATATCGTCGGTACGTTCTTTATCACGTTGTGCGTTCATTAAAAAGTCTCAAGAAGGAAACACAATTTTATAAAGTCATAAATTTTCGAAATTTCATTATTATGATGAGTGTCTATTTACCTCAAAACCAACCTGAGCGGTAAATTTAGGAGTGCTCTTGAACAATATTGTACATATTTTGTTGTTATTCATGAACAAAAGCTCTGTCCTACTCGCTTCAGTTCTCCTTCGTTTTATTCAAAATAGTTTGTGTGCCAATCCATTGCTACGTTCAGAGAGATCGAAACAGCGAACTCGTAAAATATGGAATATCTTCGGAATATTTCGGTTTTATAGACTTTGAAATGACACTTCCAGTTGTGACGTTGAAGAATCTATGAATTTTTGATATTTAAACTTGACTAGAAGTATTCTTGCCGTCTCATTTGTAAGACGATAGCAAAGGTCTTCGTTTGTATCTTAGGGCTGCATACTGTTATTGTGTGTATTAGAACTTCCATTTAAGGCTGTGATTGTATCGTACATTATCAGTTAATTTATTTCCACTTTCTGAATTCAGACATTGATGTTTGGGATTTGTTAAACTCTAACAAGTTTTAGGTCCGTATAACAGAACGTCACTCAAGATTCAAGCATTATTTAAAACTAAATTCAAGCCATTTGATAGGTGGAAGCTAACTTTAAGTAATGCTTGAGTCTTTAGTGATGCTCCGTAATACGGAACTTAGAATTTTGAGTGCCACATTACATTGAAAGAATCACCTTAATTAGAGTGTGACTAGTTTCTAATTCCAATACTCAAGTCAAAAATTGAGTGTTAGGCCGCGTGATGTTCACTAGAGTTCATATTTAGTAAATAAATGCAATTGAACGTAAGAACCGGTAAGTAATTCAAGAAAATATAGATTAGTTTGATGACTTGTAAGCATCAAACTATAATATCCGATGCTTTTAGTTAATAATTTTCCTGCCCTTGTCCCATGTACTTGGGGTCGGCGCATTACATTTTTTTCTTCCATTCTTCTCTGTGAACCGTCACGCTTTCATATCGTTCAGACGAGCACATTTTCCAAGCCATTTTATATTAAAACGGCAGTATTGAAAATCGTTAAGATCATATAAATACCAACTATGCGTTTTTACAAATATTTTTAAAATCCAACATCAATCTAACCCTGTCAAACCCGACCACGTTGAAAATGGACCCCGTATTTTGTATGTAAAATTTTGTCATACAAATTTTCGTTTTAAAAGCTTCTCATATTTTGTCTGACAAGTGACAGTTAATTTGAGCCCAAGGCCTTGCAGCGACATCAATCACGCTGGCGATGCGGTCCAGATTACATTTTGCAACCTTTACTCGAATTACTCCACAACGTTATTTTTCTCGTACTCTTGTTTATGACCCGATTAAGGCGCAAATTTGGGTTTATTTTTTATTTTAAAATATACTGCACGTGTTTGTTCTTCGTTACTGGTTTTGGTTACAAATTGGATTCAGGGAAATTATTCATATTTTACTTTTTACTGGTTTTGCGAATGTTTTATGAATTTCTGATGAAAACTGATTCATTGTTTTAATCATGTCACCGGCCAAGCATATGATCAAACATACTATACATAGAATATCTAGTCATTGTACACATTGCCGAGCTCGTCTAGGCAATGTATAAAATATTTTAACCATAATTTATCATTACATACCCTGCCTAGTCAATGTATACAATACCAAGATAGGCCAGGTAAAGTATAAAATTAAGAAATTATCGAATAAAACTAGAAAGTAAAGAAAAGAGAGCGGCTTTCCCCGAAAGCAAAAGGTGATCGCAATAACACTCACAGTCGAAGTGTTATTGCGACCATTTGTAGACGCTTCCGCAGATTTGTTGTTTTTATATTTTATCACTGACGTTTTATTTCACAAATCCTACAACTCGAATAAACAGCTGCATCTTGAAATCATTAATCACAATTACTTAACCCAATATTAATTACTCATAGTCTCATAATACTTAACAGTATTTAACCGCGGACCACTTAACATTATTAATCGATCGATACCGAACGGTTGCTGTATCGACAATAGCTAGCGGTCACATCTTGTGGTGACATTCGGTCTATTGTACCACCCCATATAAACTGAAGATAATTTACCCCCAATAATGACGGGGTAATCAGGTACCCCGATCGGTTTCCGTATTAACTCTATTGAGTTTAGGCAGCGGAAGGGTTAAGTTGGAATTGAAATTGCTTTGTTTTGTTTTCTGTACCTATTTGTTTGTTAATGGATTTCAATGTTTGAGACTTTAGTGTATTGGAATTGTTTGGTGAACTAATATTGATAAAAGAAGACTTTTGTTCGACCTTCGATAGCTCTATTTCCCTATTTCAATAAACCTTAGCGTTTATTCCTAATACCCTAATATAAATGATCGAGACAGCGCCAATAAATTGAGAAATAGACATACATTTTTTGTGAATCATTTTTCCTCAACCTTCAACCATTTTTACACGAACATTATAACTCAAACAACCTAGACCTAACTGATAAAAGCTTCTAATCTATCTCTTTTTAGAATATTCAAGTTTCAACAAAGAATAACCTTCAGACAGTAACATAGTCTGTTCTGACAGTAAATTAATAGTCTACTTGGACATTCAAGGGTTAATATAAGCGATAAATAATTACGGTCAGGTTATCATTACGCCTTGCAATAAATTGCTGGTTGAGATTTGACCCCCATAAAGAAGGTTGGGAACTTGGGAGAGGTCTCGAAAATATTACAGCTATATATTAGTCCTTAGTATGAAAACGTATGCAGGGTACGTAGGTGGATACTCGTATCTTAATAACAATAGCCGCACGGGTTGATTTTCAAGGTTAAGCAACGCTTGCGGAGTTCGGTCCGTGAATGGGTTACCATCCATTACATTTCAAGACTCCTCCATGCCTCAAAAAGCACATTAGGCAGTGGGTTCCGGTTGTAATTCGTAGATCTTTGACAGTTGTATTAGAAACCCGAAATTCGGACAACCAGCCTTGCTAAGAGGACCCAGTATCTGTGTTGCGGAGGTCAGACAGAAATTCGCTCCATTTAAAATACTGGTATTCAGCTGCATGCAGATAGACTGTAAGTCCCCAATAAAGTTGGGAAAAGACTAGGTAGATGACGAGCATGAAAATGTATAGTCAAGAATTCATCCGCGTTATAAATGAATGCAAAAATGTGGTTTAATTAGTTAACTGGCGTGACCTCAGTGTGGTTTAGCGGAACCAGTTGCCATTGTGGTTTGTTGTTTGAAATGATCAATTATAATTATTGGAACGTGTGTTATTTGTTTAATTGAAAACACGGACACGGTTTTAACATTTGTGTACTTTTTCTTTCAATAGCTTTTTAATTTTTTTTATCTTTTTATCCATTGAACAGTCCATGGGCTATTTTTAACCCACTTCACATAACAGTTAATAGCTACTAAGCGCTTTTCCCGTCAAACAAACGTGGTTTTTTTCTGGTGATCTGTAATGGTCGTTGTATTTCCGATACAATATCACTCTTATTCTTAGCTTGTCGATGAGAATTTAAATTGTGGCTACCCAAAATTTGGCGACGAGTTTGGCGTTTTATTATAGCGTCCATCAGCTCCTGTGAAGTGCAAGCAATATAACAGGCAGGCCACAATATCAGGTGTCCCATGGTTTTTGGGGCAACACCACATTTATAATCCAGGGCAGATTCATCTATGAATCTCCCCCTGAACAGGTTTACTATCATTTATAATGGTATTAAACTAAAAGTTTGAACAGTTTGTATTCATACAATGGAAAACCCATTACGCGAATACAACCTTCAATTCATTGTTCTACTTCATAGTTTAAAATCATCCGAAACTTTAGCTTTAACCGAAGAGTCCCTTGAGTTCTGCAAACCTTAAAATATATACAACCTAGGTATAGAAGACATGAAATAACAACTTTATCTCGCGAAAATAAAGTGGTTATTTTTGTAACATTTTTAAAAGCAGAGCTAGTAAATCACACTTTAGTCAATGTGGTAAGCGCTGGCCACTCGATAAATCCACGTCGGTTGTCCTACACGTTTAACTAGAGAGATGGCTTTCAGTGCTTATACGAAAATATTGTATGGATAAAATCAATACTTACCTTTTTCTGAACCTGAGGAAAATACAGTCAATTTCAAGCTTCGTAAGACACAACATAAGGGCGAATGTCACCAATGAAACTGAATCTAAACTACATTTAAAAGCTCTGTCAGTACTTTCAGCTTCAATATTCCGTTACAATGTTGACACTGACAGCTCTTAAACGCAGTTTAGAACTGCTAATGGCAATCTGTTTCAATAACGAAATTGCCCCTTAATGCATGCATATCGCATTCTTGATACGGAGTAGCTTGAATTATATTGGACTTAACTTTTTATTCGATTCGTCAATGAGATGACTCACTGACGAATCGAATAAAAACACCATGATGACCATGAGGTCATCATGATAATCATGTGCTGAGCATTTTCCTATCTCGAGGTCGCCGTGTAGTCTCTCTGTAGAGCCAAATATATAAATAACAGTTTTAGGTTATAACTCATTTTCAATTTGATGGTCTACTGATCCAGTAAAAAGCACTTTAACACATAAATATTTCTGTTTTATTTCTCACTTAATTCACGTCACGATTCTTTGTGAGAATATTATATAATTTCTAGTAGCCTCCCTACTCATCTTGATTAAGATAGGGGAGCGTTCAAGAGTCACCTTTCACGAGCCTTTGTGTGGTCGCTCGGTGGTTAGACGCAAGCACAATATATTATAAAGCAACGCTTTATTTAATATAAGGAACCTGACCACTTTAATAGAAACAACATGTAAGTAACGAGTGGAAAGGAAAGAAAATTTATTGGCATTATAAAAAACAGAATCACCTTAAAACACGGGGTAGGACGGGATAGGACGGGATAGGACGGGATAGGACGGGATAGGACGGGATAGGACGGGATAGGACGGGATAGGACGGGATAGGACGGGATAGGACGGGATAGGACGGGATAGGACGGGATAGGACGGGATAGGACGGGATAGGACGGGATAGGACGGGATAGGACGGGATAGGACGGGATAGGACGGGATAGGACGGGATAGGACGGGATAGGACGGGATAGGACGGGATAGGACGGGATAGGACGGGATAGGACGGGATAGGACGGGATAGGACGGGATAGGACGGGATAGGACGGGACGGAATACTAATTTTGAGTTTCACTAATTGGACACACGTGTGTCCAGTCTTTCGTGTCGAGTTGGTGACTAAACCTTTAAAACATAAGAAAAGCTTATTTCCATAATCAAAAACACGAGCATCCAAAACTCAAACTATGTAGTTTGAGTTTTGGATGCTCGTGTTTACCTTTACACCTATTAAACTTATAATCCTCCGTTCATGTAGTTAGTTATGCTCATCCACCACAATATTGCATTGTGTCGTTATCTATCCCGGGTGATAACTGGGGCTATTGTGTGGGGTCACAAATCGCCATTGTTACCCAGCGCAGTCGACTGGCGAGGCTGTTAAATGCTGACACCTGTAGGGCAGATAGAACGTAAATTAACAGAGTGTATACTTGAACTTTTACCACTTTGTAATTCTTTTGATGACGATTGTTCTTTGTTTTATCATAGTGCTTCAAGCCTTTATTGAATACTAGCTTATGCCCACGGCTTTGCCCGCGTGGAGTTCGGTAATTGTCCCACGGGATCGTCCTACCAGGACAAACTTGCTATCTGATTATGAAAACCCTATTTGATAATCAAGGTCATGAACTATCTGTATCCCAAATTTGATCCAAATCCGTTCAGTTGTTTTCGTTCGTTCGTTTGTGAAAGAGTAATAAATCCATCCATCTATCCATCCATCCATCCTCACAAAAAAGAAACACATTTATAATAGTAGAACAATACTTATTTAATTTAGGACTTTTCCGAAGATCCAAAGAAATTCACTCATCAGAATTACTGAATAGTCTTTACGACGCAAAAAAGTTCGATACTTATAAATTTTTCAGCTTGAGCGATAACAAAAAAATGTTCAAACAGCCATAATACTGTAATAATGTAGGTACTTAGAACTACTTAAAATATGCGCAAACAATATTCAAACAACGCGCCAAAACAAGTGGATTAACGATAAAAACGAAGTTAACGAACGAACGGTAATAAAGTTTATTTATCATTTTTACTGCTAAGAATTTTGATATCGGCAACACCTGACTTTTATTTTTATTCGTTCAGGAATTATAAACGTAACCTAACTACAGTTCTCTGCGAAGTTTTTCGTACCTATTTTTTGTGACTTTAATTATGAATTTTTGCTAGGTATCGTTCTTTATAATATATATTATTTTAAATGGGTTTCTGTTCTTTAGGTTTCAATTTAAAAAGACGCTATTCATAAAAGAAAAAAACTTGACAATTTTGTCAGTTTGTTGGCTTATTGGGACTTAGGTTTAAAACTATTGTACAGAACATCTTGGAAACCGAACCGTAAGCTTTGCCTCGCTACCAACCTTGCTGCCATAGCAATTCTTCCACAAAGGTTTGACCAATTCTTTTAAAGGAAGAAACGAGACAAGAAAATCTCACGAAATAGTTTAAAAATAATCGCAAACTTCCTCGTTCGTATGGTGACCTCGTCACTCCGACCCTCAATATGCGACCTCCGTCTCACGTTAAGCGCCAGAGTGACCGTAAACCCTCCCACAGGTCCTCTGAGTGTGAAATGGTGAATATTTTATTCATGAACACCTGAAATTCTTCAAACAAACACTGAAGGCTTAGCGGATCCCCGTTTGAGGTTTTACTTATAAAAACTTTGCCGAAAATTGGGTGGGAATTAAGCTCTTGTTCGTGTGAGTAGAAAAGAAAATAATCCCGCAAACAAATCATTTAAAATGATTAAGTAACTGAATCTTCATCTCCATTTTTATGTTTCGCATGTTTTCTATTTCAACCTGTAAAAATGCAACAAAGAATTAACAGAGTTTATTGGTATTTGTCAAATATGATTTGCTTAAATTTTCTGAATACCACGAATTCCATCAAAAAGCTTTCATAAATTAAAACAATGCACCTTTTAAGTAAATTGAACCCAACATAACAACATGTAGGTACACCAAATTCTGGTAACCAAAAAGTCGAAAATCAACTTATTACATTTCGCACAAACAACACCGATAAATGATCACCGTTACCCCGCACTAAAATTCGACCCATTTGTTTGTGAACCCTGCAAAGCTTTTAATCTTTAATTTTTATTTCAATTTCACTGAAAAAATGTTTTCGATTTCCGCCACCGTGTGTTTAAAACTGTGTGTTGGTTTTAGTCGCTTGCTTGTAGCTAAAAACTGTTTGTGACGCACATAGGTCACGTCGATAACAAAAGCGAACTCTGTTGACTCGATTGACTTTGTTTAAAACTGTAGCTTCCAATTATTTTGCAAATGGAGACATTATGTTGCAAAGAAAGTGTAATTTATTTCATCATCACTGCTCTTAAAACGGTGACCTGTTCCAGACATGTTCCAGAACCAAATTATTCGAAGACATGACTGTGACAATATCCCTTACGGGGCCTGCGTGGTGGATAATGGCTCGCTCTCGCTCCCTCACAGAAACAGGACCTGGCACTCGGCCGGACATATAAGCCGTGAAATAAAAGACCGCTGCGGTAGACCTAGACGTGTTTTTAAGTGGAGACCACGGATCGGCAAACACAAGGAAGGATGTCTTCAGACTACGTCGATCAATGATCTTCGTAGAGTAGCAAGTGGGTGCTGGTTGCTGATTCTCAGCAAGATGGACGAGATGATTGGATAGGGCTATGTCCAGCTGTATGCTGCTGACTGATGAAATGTTGTCAAGGTCAAGAATTAAAAAAACGAGTGATTCGATCAAACAGTTACGGCAAGCTACACTTTTTGCGGTCCGATTGTGGATGGGTAATCAAATACCGTGCCTCGGTCTGCATGTGGTACGTCGTCGATCTTGCTTGTCTCTCAAATACATATATAATATGAAAGTCGACGCTGCTTAGGCGTCCAAAACTCTAATAAACTTATTTCTCCAGTGACTGATTGACCAACCAAAGAGTACCTATCAACATGTCACCAACAAATTGTCAGTCTCGTGTCTCCTCCTATTAGTCAATTCTCAGGTCCCATTATTCCTAACATTAAATTAATAAACGAATATTGATTGATGTCTCTTTTTCCGGAATGAACGGTCCATTTATAATAAATAAAAGAACATCATTTATCAAGGTTCTATCGCAAATTACTCCCGAAATTGGTCTTGTTTGCTCGATATTTTCTAAACTTGTCGGAATGTAAAAAATGCCTGCCTTATACCTATAGATATCATGAAATGAAGTCGTTTATGGTGTCTACCTACGCGACCGCAATGGTTTTCTAAATTAAAGAACTTATCCATAAAGATTTCCTATTAATAAAATATTGATATTAAACTTGGACATAGCACAGAGATTTCGTTATTTTGTAAAGTCGTAATCAACATGCGAAGCAATGGCGTCTCGGGCTAGTCTATACGATTATTATAAAGAAGTAAAATATGTTTGTAAGTTTGTATGTAGAGGGGTTTGTATGTAATCTTCGGAACTACTGATCCGATTCCGAAATTTCTTTCACTAACGAGACGCTCCATTTAAAACTTTCCCGCGGGTTAATTTCCGTACATAACGAGAGCGAAGCCGCGTGCAAAAGCTAGTCATTTATAAACTCGTCTAAATTTTAAAGAGATGCCTATGATTGATAAGTGGTTTCATTTAGAATTTTAATGGAGTCTAGCTTTTAAGAGCTCATTCACACGGCTTCTGTCATTACAAAACACGGTACGTCATGACGGATGAATGTTCGCATTGCATACGGAATCGTGTCGTTCATATTAGTTCCGTGATTTTTCGGGAACGAGCACATCAGCGAATCCGTCACAAAAAAATCAAATTTGTGTTTTTGACGTACCTGATCTTAAAGGGTCAGTAGTCTTTGGTTAAAGACGTCTCCGTTATTTTTATCGTTTCGTCATGCGTGTGAACACGGGCATTTAAAAAGCATTGCCGCCTTCAAAATAAATGACGGATCGTGAAAAAAGACGATACGTCAAAAAAACCGAATCGTCGTCGTGTGAACGGGCTGTAAGGGTCATGTTGGGGTCGGGATACCTAAATGACATTGATAGTTCGGTTTTAATAATATCATTGTGAGCGCGGCCCATCCTATTTGAACAGCCTTCATAATGCGCCATTGTCCCGTATACATTATGATCCGAATTATAAATTTTCACGTTTGGGATTCGCATAACACTAAACATTGTCATTATTATTGAATGCCTAACAAAACAAACACGATAACGTTGACAGGATATTAAAATAATAGTTTCAGCCTGTAAATTTCCCAGGGTAGCGCAAAGGCTGATGCGACATTCACCAACCAGCAGCGGGCAGGCGTGGTGGGTTATGGTCCGTCTTTTCTTACAGCCTTGACTGACAGAGACTGCCTTGTGCCATTAACTCCGCCTATTTACCACTATTGTACATGAAGTTTTAATAAATAAATAAAATTTTATGCTTATATGAAGACAGACCTCTTAAACGGAGAAGGACCACTTTTTATTATCTATCTCCTTTACGCAGGCGCATTTAGTGTGCGAATGCTTGAGCATGTTTTTAGCCTAATGTTCCCAGATTCCCAAGCGCGGCAACGATGTTTTCCTTCAGCATAAATCTATGATTCTCAAGGTAAACTAAGTTTAATAATTATAAGCACCTACATCGTCATCGGCCTAGCCTTTACCCAACTATGTTTGAGCCGACTTCCAGTCTAACGGGGTGCAGCTAAATGAATTAATTTTGAATTAATATGACGACGTAAGTCGTCTACATTATTAAAAGTGTAACATTGATCCAAATCATATTTCAACCTTGCACCTTCCAGCTTAACTTGCTCCCAACAGAAACGTAAACAACATATCCGAATTCCGTATGCTAAACGCTTGAAACAAGTCACAATGACAAATGAGCCCAATTTGTACCAGCGCGTGAAAGCTTAGCCGTAAGTGGCTTAAACACGAGGTAGATATTGTCATTACACAACGCGGCATTAGCTGCTTGTCGGGTGAGTGAGCACATCACTTGAGAGAAGATTTCAATTACAGGAACGATTGTTTAGTGTCTCGGTAACTTGAATGAAAATTTTTGGAAAAACGTCTGAGATTTTTATTTTGCAACTAGGTGTTGTCCGTGACTTCGTTCGCGTGGACAAAGTTTCATACAAACGTTCAACTCCTAGCCCCTTATGGATAAATTTCCAAAATTCCCTTCTTAGTGCACACTTACGTTATTTGAGGAATGTTTGTGCAAAATTTCATGCTTCTAGACCCGGGTTTCAGCTCTGCGTTGATCGATCAGTCAGTGAATCAGTCAGCCAGTCAGTTTCTTACTTTATATTTATAGATAGAAGCGTGAATATTATAGATGATTCTGGAATTAGTTTAAGATAGTTATTTTATTCCAACAACTTTGACAGGCATCATACGGAATTTCGCATTAACAGCACAGAGACTTTATTTAATTGTGTCCGGTTGATGGCTATAGGCTCGCTGCTTATTAAATGGTACTAAAACAATTAAACATAAGTGTCGAATTGTAGATGTAAAATTGAACACACACATCTGCCTAACCCTTCGATGATTACAGGCGTGAAAATATGTTTTGTTAAAAGTGACAACTAATTAACAAACCCAATAAACATTTCTAGTTTACAGCATGACCCAAATATTAATCCAAAAACAACAAACAGCCCAAATGGCATCACTATTACACGAGCCAACACGTCATCTCTTCATAAATAAATGAATCGTACGCAAACAAAAGATTAAACAAATGATAAAACAAAACACAACTCGATACTGTGTACTCGGTAATTTGTTCGTAAAATCGAATGGCTTTGAATCGATATCTAATTAGGAACACACGCGAGGAGACGGGCTCACTCGTTATTCTTGTTCATAGATGTGGAAATGTATGCGATAATGACGGGTTTGCTGTAAATTTTTATTCAACAGGACTTGTAAAGCTTTCCTTTGTTTTATGGTTGCATAAAGCCGTCTAGCGGCTGTAGTGCTTATCTTAGCGTGTTTTGTTTTCGCTTTATCTTCAGATGTCTGGACTTTTATTGTATTGCTTGTACTTGTTTTAGGTTATTACATGGTGTGTTTGGGTGTTGTAGGATTTAGTACTAGATCGGTTTTTATCGTGGTTAATATATCAATATGTCTGGTAGAAATATAGGTTTCTTTATCAAAGTTGCGCAAGTTATAGCTTTTGCGCGTTATACATTGAGATCTGCAAGAAACTATTATGAAAACAATCTAATTTGAATAGTTACTCGACGTGAAATAGATGTTAGTATACCTATCTTTAAGTGAGAAATGCCGTTAAAATACAGGAATCATCTCAAAATCCTACTTTTGCCTTTTTAGCTCTTTTCAAGCAGATAGTAAATTACTTACAATTCGTTTTTGACTAAATAGCAGACACTGTTTTAAATGACTCATTTCTAGTTTAATTACCAACGTAGATATTATTCACCCGAACTATCACTTACATCTCGCATCAGTAAACAAGATGATAATTATTCACGAAGCAATAAGTTTAACGGCGCGATTATAGCTCAAGCTCATGAATTTTCATCTCGCGCTAATCTGTATGCATCTTCGCTATTAACTATTTACAATATTAGCTTCAGTTCTCGGTAATTAACGTTTGAGCCAATTTAAATTAACTGGATGTTACCTAAAGATTTTCTCCATAATCTTGCCTGTTTTAAGTCTTATTACGTACTGATAACTCAGATAAATTTTGAATGGGGTGATACCAGCTACTATTCTTAGTAGGTAAATGAGGTTAGATTCAGTGACTGTCTCCATACTAATGTTGCAGTTTATGAAATAAATTCTAAAGATTTGTCTTCGATTCACGATTTATAATTATTAGTGTTGGTTCGTGAGGTCTGTCGCAGGCTTATATGGCTCATTCCTAATCACGATAAAGGTACTTAATAGAGTCAAAAGTCAGAAATTAGAAGTAAACAAAAAACACAAGAAAACGTGTCGATGGTAATTTCCAATAAATACTTCCATAATTTTTCAAACACTCCTAACAAACCAACTTGGGGGAAGCCTAGCGTGATCGTCGGACTGCCAAGTCACAGGTCTCAAGTTCAAACCTAAGACACCTCTGATTTTGCGGATTAATATGCGTGATGTATAATTATTACTTGCTTCGGCGAAGAAAAAACCGTGAGGAAACCACCATGCCTGAGAGATATTTCTCGACATGCATGTAAAGCCAAGTCACAGGGCCATGGGCGGCATAAAAACTCTGACACCAGATTAGTCACTAACCACAGGATAAAGTAGATGAACAGACTAACACAGCATAACAGACAACAAAGTATAACTCGATACCAGAACTCAGTAACACGTAAATTGCGAGTACACAAGAAAGATAATAAATATCACATGATTATTTCCGTCGCGTAACGCAGTTCACACCAGCTTTGACAATCAGCCGAGCGGAACAGTCCAATGAGTCCTTTGTCGTATATTCTCTCCACACAGAAAACTCTTTTTGCGTAATTGACACGACTGGGACCAGAATGAAACTTTTCATCTGTATCGTCACCGATTCGAATGATGTGGGATATTGGACGCAATATGGACCTTGCAATTTTTGATTTCGGTTTTATGGTCTTGTTTTTTTGTGTACTTCCAGGTTTAATTGGAAACTTAAACTATTAGCTTATACCATAGTTGTTAACTGCCGTCAATAGTCCTAGTTTAGTCCGTGTAAATAAAAAACTTATGGATCAGTGAAACAGACCGATGGACAGATTATATATCGCTGCTGACATTTGTAGCGGTCCTGTAAAAAGTGCTACAGCGGCATCTATAAAACAAATGTGTGATTAACATCGAAATTAAAGTCATCCGTGACTTAAGACGATGAAGAAAAACTCGACAGCAACTCTCAGGCAGTATCCCACCAGACACAACACCTGTCTGGACATAGGATCCTCACTTTTCTACGGAGATCCAGAACTTGACACCCTGTTCTTCATACCCCTACATTCACAGTTGAGTCCGCGTTGTCCGTAATGTTTTGACCGAATCGTAAGACGAGCCAACTAAATACCAAAAATGTTTCGGAAATAAAATAAAAAATCCGTTGCGGAGATGTGCAGTGCTGACAGGGTGAACAACTCTTTGCCAAGTGAAATATTCTCAAAAATTCAAACTAATTTCATTTTTCATAGACAAAGAATTACTGTTTCTGACTCGAACAGAAATTCCTACTGCGTTAGTGCGCTCTGCTCAGCCCACAAAGGAGACTGCCTCAAGAAGAATTTCCTTTTATAAATTGTTCTCTTCATAAAATATCGTACAAGTTTCCTTGGTATTTCTATTTATCTAAAGGCTCATTCTTTATATAGCCGTAGACGTGTGTTCACCGACAGTTAGTTAGGGGCTTCCACATCCATTTTAGTTTCAGTGAAATACCAACACCTGAGACAAAAGAATAACGCTATTTTTCCAAAACAAAAACGAAAGTGTCAGTATTCATTCAGTTTCGTCGGCGAAACAATGAATGATAGTACAAAGGAAACTTTTCAAGGCAGTTATCTTTAAAAGCGCGTCAAATGCTCTTAAAATATTTTATGTTTTGTGACGGGTGGTGTAGGCATTTTCATTCAAAATTCAGCTTTGTTATCTTAACCACAAGTGTCATTACAAAATGCAGTGCTGTTGCAGCAGTTGCATTCATTTTGCTGGAGACAGCAAAGCATTTGCTGGAAGCATAATGTTATTACATCTAGATATAACTTTGCTTTGTTTCTATATTGGGAACAATTTGTTTTAACACTGCAAGCTTTGTAGATTGCTTCTGTAAGCATTCAGGGTAAATTGTAGAATGTAGATAATGTCTGGATTTGTTTAAGTCTTTCATAAATGATTGTGGTCTTATTTACCAAGAAAATGAGAAGAATTATATGGTATTATAGGTCATCATATGCCTGTCTTATTCCCAATAATGTTAGGGTCAGCTTCCAGTCTAACTGGATGCGGCTGAGTGCCAGTATTTAACATGACCTCCACAACCCAGTTAGTACAGGGTAATGCGATACCCTTGGTAAGACTGATTGTCAGCCTTTCGGGCCACTGACAACCGGTAACGACTGTCAAAGATCTACAAATGACAGCCGGGACCAACGGCTTAACGTACTTTCCGAGGCACGGAGGTAACTCGGTATGTAATGATGGTCACCCATCCACAGGCCCACCCAGGCAAGCGCGGCTTAACCTGATGATCGACCCGAGCGGCTGTTATTATTTAGCCACGAGCTACCCTAACCTAGTAGTTTGAGTTTCCAATTAAACCTTGAAGTGACACAAAAAAAAACCAAGACCATAAAACCGAAATCAAAAATTACATGTTCCATATTTCTAGATCTACAAATGACAGCTGGGACCAACGTTATAACTTGCTTTCCGAGGCATGGAGAACGGGACGGCAAACTGGATATGTAATAGATGGTCCACGGATCGACCTTGCCAAGCACAGCTTAACCTCGAAGATCGTCCGTGCAGCTGTTATTATTTAGCCACGAGTTCCTCGGTATAGGTAAAAGTAGGTATGTACCTACAGGCTTATTCGTGAACAGTAATACCAACCTACCGCAGGCTCGGCTGGTAAATTAGCAATCCCAGTATTAACATGTTAATGCTTTGACGTGGTCTAATTGAAACTGTGACCTTAGACATTGTAACTATTGTAGGTAATACATGCCTATGTTACCTATCAAGATCTTAATGCGTAATTACTAATTGTCAGCTACTGTTATAGGATATCATGCTCAGCAATACATTGCGATAGTTTGCCTTTATATCGATTTATGCATGGTTAAATTTAAGTCGTTTTAATCTTCTTAAGGGGTCACTGTACTCATTATGACGAACAACTTTTACTATGGGACCAACCCTGATTTTGACGAGTTAGGCGAACATAAATGTACTGAACAGCTGACTTTTTTTTTTCGCAATTTCAGGGTTGGTCCCATAGTAAAAGTTGTTCGTTATAATGAGTGCAATGACCCCTTAAGAGAATTAAAACGACTTAACATTAACCATGTATTAACACAAACCAATTTTGTTCTCTATCGTTTGTCAAATTTTATTCTTATTAGCAACTGCATCAAAATATAAAAATATTTTCTATGTATGTATAACAACAAAACGTGAATAATTAAACATCATAAATAAATCAAATGAAGAAGAATGAAAGAGCATAAAACTAAATTACTCTTTCAATTAAAATCGTGATTGACAAAACTACAGTCAGCGTTAATTGATTAATGCCAATCAATGTAGGTGTACGTTGTCATGACATCAATTTTCAGCCTTACTAAGAACCCTCCACACTATTCCCAAACCACTGCAACACCTGTATGCCTGAATCAATAGTGGCGACCACCATAAAAGCGCCGAGGAAATGAAGCTCGACGAAGCCCCAGAGAAACAATTTAAGTGTCCTGGATCCCGCAACAAAAGTAATCAGAAAATAATAGCGGAGGAGTAAGAAGAACATAATTTCCACTTCCCTCCACATCAGCAGGAGAGAAAAAAACAAGGCCAATAGTTTTCCAGTAAGCATCTGGGTAGATAGACAGTCGCTTCATGTAAAATATTGGTTTTCAGCTACATCCGATAAAAGCTTTCAGTTCGAAGCCGACCCCAACAATTGTGCCAAAACTGATCGCGAGTAAGACCCACCAACCCACACTGGCTCGCATTGTCCACTTCCTCTAATAACAAGAGGAGCCTGAGTCTCAGTTGTAGTTGTAGGAACGTTTAAGACTGATTATGCTATAACAGTAAAATACACATCCTTTACAAATGATCAGCATTACCCTAATATGGCAATGCACTCAGCAAGGAACGCAAGCGGCATTTTATCTATATTCCCTTCCAAGACGTGCATGAGAGCCCGCGCACAAAATGGCGTCACATTTTTATTTTATTAAAATGCTAAAAGGATCGTAAGGAACCCGGGTTTAATTTACCATGCGTGGCTGGATAATGTTGTTATCATAAATATTGTGCTGTAAGAAAATGATCTTTTTGAGGGAAATTATTTTGTTTATTCTTTTTGGTGTTTACTTTGTGTTTAATACCTATATTCTACAAGGTCCCTACTTCAACAAAAAATGGTTTTCTACTAAGTTGCATGTAACCCGATACAGTGTTCTTATACAGAGTAACTTCCTGAGTTTGCAGAAGATTCAATCAACGATTCAGCGTTTATAAAATAGTGTAGGTCTATATTTTAGACGCCTAAATAATAATCATAATAAGGCCAACAAGCCTGATATAGTGGTGGTGGATCGATCAGAACGGCGCGCAATGATTGTTGATATAACGGGTCCGCTTGACGAGAACCTCGTAAAAGCCGAGAAAGATAAGCATATCAAGTATCTTGACTTAGCTCGCGAGGTTGTCGACATGTGGGATGTGAACGCAGCCATCATTGTGCCGATAGTCGTTTCAGCCAATGGCTTAATTGCCAAGAGCCTCGACCAATATCTGAGGAGGCTCTCGTTAGGCAGCTGGATCAAGGGCTTGATTAAAAAAAGCGGTACTCCTGGACACGGCTCGTATTTTTAGGAGGTTCCTCTCTCTGGAGCTGTTCCCGATACCGGTGGGCTACTATTCTTTATATTTTTAAACGATTTTTTTTTATTTTGAATTTTTCATAGGAATATTTAAAAATGTAATGAGTAAGTTCGAAAAATAAATAAAGGAAATCATAATAAAATGAACTTACCTCGCTTGTTCATAACCTAATTTACAACTTCAATGAAACAGTGAACATGTAAACGAACCTACAACGAATTACCGAACATTGCTATAATTGAAATTTCATTTCCATATCCTCTAACAATCAAAGGTCCCTACTACTCTCCCGAACTTCTACATCAGTTCTAATGTCAACAAAATCGCACTATTTCAACACGTAGATAATATTGAATCTTACTCGCAGCGCCCGAAGCAAACTCCAAGTGAATTGGCGAAGTTAAATTGAAAGTGAGCGTTCGGGCCGGACGATTGATGAGTGGGCCATTCCAGTTTGCACTTCAACGTTCACGTCTACACGTCCGTGCCTTCTTGGGTTAGTGTTATTGGGGAATGTTTATGGGTTATATCTAATACTTTTAGCAAAGATTTGTGGTGGTTAAATATAAGTGATGTGCTGACAGATCATCACCAATCTCCTGCCCTTATCCCAATTTATTTGGGGTCGGCGCAACGTGTCTTCTTCTTCCATACTTCTCTATTACTCGTCATCTCAGCAGTCGCCTCATTTCTAGCCATAATTATCATCCTTCACACAGTTCATCCAATGTTTCTTTGGTTCTCTTATAGCCACCTACATTTATACTCAACATTTTCCTCACTACATTTTTCATTTTGCATGTATGCAGCAAACTATAAAACTGTGAATGTGAGAAGTTATTGAAAAGGTGAGGTGGATATTTCTGTTTACACTTCACTGTTAACTTTATACATTACAGTTTTCTAGTCTCGTTCTTGAAATCCGCTTCCCGGATTTTTAGCTATTGGTTATTCAACTTTGTTATCATTGCCAGGAAATCGTTTTTAAAACGTTTGGAAAAATCGGTCCTAGGAAAATAAATGTAGTGTGACGCTTACATGACAGCCACTAAAGAAAATGATTTGCATCTTCTTCTTTCCGTGTAGATAGACTAATACTTTAATTATCGCCCTGTTACATTTTATTTAGCAGGAAATAAATGAATTGTCATCTAATCTTGAGACCTCACTTAAAATGTAAACTAAATGACGGTACATATTCATCTTCAATTTAAATATTAATGAAAATATATTCGCAAGAACGCCTCGTTTTACATATTAATTACGGTTGCTGAATATAAAATGTTATGCAACTAAAACTTGAGAAATAACAGCCAGTTCAACAGGGCTTTTTCCACATTATTATTTATTTTAACCCTACTCTTAACTATATATTATACAGTTCCCTTGATATTTGCAAAGGAAGTCTTATAATTTTTAACCGTATTTCAAGCTTACAATTTTATTTTGCTTCAGGAAAAATGTTCAGTGTGTTTTGAAATGTGTTTTACCGTTTCAAAGTTGGAATTAGGTTAGTCTTTTGATTTAGTAATAAAACTATCACATATTTTGGTTTCCAAGTTTCTAAGTCAAACGTGTAAACTATGACTTATTTGGACATTATAATAAATAAGAAAAGTGATCAGACCATATCCAATATTTGGAAATACAACTATTGTTGCCACATAAATAAAAATCTATAACGATTTTTACAAAGATTTGGACAAACTAAACAATAAAATAATATTTTAGGTGGGTATAGCAAAAAGTAGAAAACGGAAATAATTTCAGAACCAGTTTGAAAATTGGAGTTAGAAAGCACAAACAACATCGTATGTAAAAACCTTTTTGATCAATAAACTGTGTGAGTGGTGAGTGGAACTGTCATAGTCTAAGAGCTGGCTGTCCATATATCATCGACAGTCGCACTTTATTTGCACTTATTTGTTACGCAAAACCTTCGAAATGCTTGCGGCAAACAAATATGGTTGCCTCGTTCTCTGAGGAATATATTGCTGAGTTTTATTTCTGTAATTAACTTTAGCTATACTGAGTGCTTTGGGTTTTGATGTGATCGTGTTTTCTTATCTCAGATATTATGTAAAGTAAGTGCAATTGAGTCAATTATTCTGTCTGTAACGTAAACTGTATCATGATTTTTTAAGTACTCTCTTTCCAAAGAATTATTTTATATTATCTATGCTTATCTATACTAATATTATAAAGCTGAATAGTTTGTTTGGTTGAGCGCGCTACTCTCAGGAACTACTGGTTCAATTTGAAAAATTATTTTAGTGTTGGATAGCCCATTTATTGAGGAAGTTTATAGGTTATTCAACATCACGCTGCAACCAATAGGAACAGATCATCAATCAAAAATGTTATGCAGACGAAGTTGCGCGGGTCACTAGTATTTTATATAGTTATTGGGATATCTTGGTATATTTTGAGTCGATCTTGTTTTTCTTATACATGAAAAATTTTGGCTAGGGTTTTTGTGCCCGTTATGACTAACGCTACAACATCTGCAAAGAAGGAAAGGAATATGGAGAAAGAATAGGAATAGTTGCATTTTCAACGCTCGATTCAGAGCCGCGAGTTGAAATATTATGTACGCACTTATCTAGCGGTCGCCTATTGTTAGTGATAACAGGTATAGAAGCTGCAGCACATACATCATGAAGACGTAGTAAATTACGAATCTCCAGTTAGGGACTGAAAAATACCGCATGGAGTATGCTCCGAGCAAATAAAGTTGCTTTTTCTAAGAGATGAAGTATGGCTGGTATGTTTTGTAATTATTCTTACGAAAGCGCAGTCGTAAATCATGCTTAATGCTGAACTACTTCTGCAGCGGAATTTTTAAGCGTTTTGTTCTGACTAGGGAGCGGTTTTAAAGAAGAATAGAAGAAAATATATATGGACTGTTAGCTTCGCATTCGCTTTGGGAATAACATCACGCTAGTAATCTAGCGTGATGTTATTTTATTGTTATGTTAAATACTGTGTTTCTATTCATGTCTTTTATTTTGATTGAACCTGGAGCAAACAAAAAACACAGTACAAAATTGTGGCAGAGGACTGCAGTTGTACAAGTTTTTGCTAAAATATCTCGTATGTTCTTCGATGCTTAAAGTTATAGCAATAAGAAAAAAAAAATGTTTTTCTTTAGCCTATTTTGTCCCACTGCTGGGCAAAAGCACCCCCCTAAAGCCTTCCACTCTTCTCTGCCTGCGGTTTTCTTTATTTATATAACAGAGAAATATGGGTAAATACATTTTATAAGCATTATATATGCATTTTATTAACTCTGTTATTGGCTTAAGAGATAATTGTCATCATCTCGCTGTCAATGTTCAGTGTATGCAGACTTTAAGATGCTGGTTACTTTGTCGCAACTGTATTGTGCTGTTCATTGACAGTGGGGTGAAATTTCACTTAAAATGTCATATTAATAATAAGCTGTTGAGTTTCCAATAAATAAAAAAATAAATAAGCTTACACAGACTGGAAATCCAGTATATGCAGTAGTACAATGGAGTAACAGAGAAGTGTGGAAGAAGAAGACATGCTGCGCCAAACCCCAAATCAATTGGGACAAGCGCAGGATAATGATGACATAGTCTGGAAATAAGGAAGGGGGAAATAGTTCATAAGATATTAAACAATTCGTCCGCATCATTGCCAAAATCACTAGTTTAAACATCAATGCTAAACAACTTTCTAGTTTTAACACAAACCAAGCCAAAGCAAACTACATCACTACGAATCGACGTCCATACAATGTTCTAACATCTATACTGAACTCTATAATCATAAACATAGAGTGCATTCGACCGAACAGCAAAGCAGCTCTAATTTCGGTCCGTGGTACCAATTAGCCCTTAATAAATGGGCTCAGGAGTATGTAGCTCGAATTAGACGTCGCCATTGGCTGTCCTAATTGTAATGCATGAGTAGACAAGGCCGGGTTTCAACTAGTATAGAGTACCTGTATGATAGTGTAATAGGGATGGCAGTGTTCGATGAAGTGGTCTTAAGTTTTGATAGTCGTTGTTTGGAATAGGCGTCTTGGTTTAAACAGTTATTTTATTTGAGGTTGCATTTAAATATATTAGAAAAATGCGCAAACTAGAACGCGCAGTAGATTTTCAGTTAGCATTGTCCAGGATTGATGAACTAAGATTTTTTAACATTGAAAGCACAGCACTGATATATAAAGTCAGTGGTAAATGGTAAAATAACCGAAAAATAAATAAATAACACATAAAATATATTTTGACATTTAGAAAAAAATGTTTAAAAATCATTACAGTTCCATACTAAACACATAATTATTTAAACAGTCTTTCAAATTAAATCTGTGATGTTCAAATAAATTCACTGTGATTGAGCTATTGCATGCCGTGTGGTGTGACCGTTGAACTTCCAAGTTATAAGTCTCGGGTTCGAACCCAAAACCTTTGATTTTTCAGATTCATGTGCGTGTTGTATAATTATCACTTGCTTCGGTGAAGGAAAACATCGTGAAGAAACCAGCATGCCTGAGAGATACGACAGCACATAAAACCAATTCAGTGGCCTATGAGCGGCATTAAAACTCTGACACCTGGTTAGGCACTAACCCCAAGATAAAGAAGAAATAAAAGCCAAAAAAAAATCAAATTAATTTTCATTAATAAATAAAACAAAATAATTAGCCAGATAAACGCCGATTTATTTCAAAAACGTTCACAATACTTAAATCTGTTGAAAACTCTGCAAGAACTTATTAAGTAATGCGATAGCAAGATAAGACGAGACAAAAGATTGTCTCTTCTCATTGTCCCAAGTTTGGCATACTTCGTACTTCTATTGTGAAAAGAAAGTAAGTTGGCTTGTTGCATTGTGATCACTGAGATTACAGTAGACTAGTTTTGCCCGCGACTCCGTTCGCGTGGATTTTGCAAAATAAACATGATTTATCCATAGCTGATCGATTCTTAGTGGAATCTTTTATTCCTTAACAAAATGGTCAAAATGGATATTTTATAAATTCGTCCTATCTGTTCGTGCGAATGTTTACACAGCCAGAGACATTGGCCTCTTTTTTTTCGATTGTAGTCAATATTACGTAAATGTAAATATTATATTACGTTTAAGTTACTCCGAACCTCTCGTGCGGTCTTGCAATCTTGCACGTGGACGTAGTTTTGAGGATCAATCAACAGAATCAATTTTGATTTTGCTTTAATATCCTTTTTAGGATCAACCGCGGCACCCGAAATAGGGTCCACGCACTCCGGCTTTGGCACGTGTAAAAAAAATTCTTACCTGTCAAACTATTTTTCCGGTACACTTTTATTTCCTGATTTCTCCACGATCCATATAACTGATGAGCTTGAATTTAAACTGCTCAGTTTAGACGCCTTACTGTGTTTTTATCCACCATATCGGAAAAAAGAAAGCTACGCTTCCCACAAAAAGTATAAAATCGAACTTCAAGCATCGATATCTTACAACAAGATATCTCGGTTTAAGATAACGTGAAACCGTACTTTATACTGGAAAAAGTAAATGTATGTTGCAAAAACATAGGTGCATTTGTTAGTTCTCAAGTTGCTCGGAGAATCAAAGTCAAAGGTATGTAGTTGCGACTTTCCGAAGCACTTCCCCACGCGCAGATTGGGTTTTTGTTTCTAAAATGGAATAAATATTCTTCGCTCACGAGAAATCTTTAGTAAAGGAAACGTAAACGGCTTTTAAAATAGTGAAGAACGTGATATATAAAAAACTTTTTTGCAACGGTGACTATTGTTTGTTTCATTGACTTTTTTGCCACCGACTTCCGAAAGTAAAGTTATTTCCCACTTTTTTAGTGTTTTTTTTGGAAGTCGGTTTTTTTTTGCAAAAAGTTTTTATTTTACCCTTTTTAGTTATCGCATCACACACAAATCCTTGTCAAGTATCAATTTCGCAATTTCTTTTACTTGGATGACATATTGTTTCCAGCTATTTTGATTTCAAAACCAAACTACTGAACCGATTTCGATGAAATTTCTATGGGACCAATCGGGAAGTAGATCCATTCAGATAAAAGAAGAATTTTTCAAATCGGTTCATAAATGACGAAGATATGAGGTAACAAACACAAAAATTTCCAGCTATTTTGATTTCAAAACCAAACTGCTGAACCGATTTTGATGAAATTTCTATGGGACCAATCGGGAAGTAGATCCATTCAGATAAAACAAGAATTTTTCAAATCGGTTCATAAATGACGGAGATATGAGGTAAAAAAAAAAAAAAAAAAAAAAAAAAAAAAACATACAACCGAATTGAGAACCTCCTCCTTTTTTAGAAGTCGGTTAATAAAAGGAATTCATAAAATAAACCTTCGAGTATTTATTTAGGCATTTACTTCACTTTATGCACAAGTAAAAACTGTACAAAGGCGAACTTAATGCCTGGGGTATTTTCTACTAGTCTACCTTATGATGATGCAGAGACAATAAACAGCTGGTGCAATATGTGATGCCCAATTTCGCGTATTAGTTATTAAAATCATCTTTTATTAATAATTAAGTTAATTAGGTTAACTTTGATTATAAAATAATAAAAAAACAATGATGGAATTTACTCTCCTACCTTCTCGTATATTTCAATGTCAATACCTCAACATTTTATGTTTTTATTTAGCTTGGTAAATTCTCTAGCAAAATGGTTAAGATCATATTAATTAAGTGATATAGTGCTAAAACTACACAGCGTTAGGTACAGGCCTTACAAGAAACCGCTGGAACATAACTGACTCACATTTCAACAGCACATGTTACAAGTGAGAATGCAGAAAACTTGCACACATACATATGTGCAATATTGAAATAACTTTATGTTGTCGTCCAAAACTCCTCGGAACGCAAGAAACTTTGTTGCTTTGAAATTGGACAAAAGTTTCATGTTAAGACCACCTTCATGTGTTAGATTTAAAGCAGTACCTACGACTACTAAATGTTTTTCAGTTATCTCTAATAATTATTTATTTATTCTTTGCCATTCCACTTTTTTGACAGATTTTAATGCTTTTCATTTACACAGCGAAACACGACGCCTACAACGTTACGTGGATAGTTTTTAAATATATTAACACGCTCAGTGCCATGTGTATCGTTTTTGATATACGCTGTCTTAACACTTATGTATCTTTTTCGAAACACGACCACCATTCCAGTATAAACGCGGTGTATTGCTAACGCGCACACTTTCCGTCCAAGTGTGATGTGGTCGTGTATCGAAAAAGATACATAAGTGTTAAGATAGTGTGTATCGCAAACGATACACATGGCGCTGAGCGTGTGAAGAAGGTTTTTAATATGTATTGGTTTATTATTGCATAAGCCTCGGTTGCCTGATAATAAAATGATTATATTATATTATTATTTAATTTAATCGGTGATCGAAATTCTTATATCTTTCACAGATACTTCTTTGAAGATATCAAGTATAATCTGCGTACAAACCTTTTGCAGTTTCAGCGAAAATAAACCACAGCAGAAAAATGTCAGTCACAACAAATATTCCCAACCCCCTATTCCAAATATGAGTTTACATACATACATATACAGATTTCCGTATACCAAGATCCTAATTTTAAAGTCCAATTACTTCCCTACATTGTCGGCGCGCTACGTACGAAGTTTAGAACATAACCAATCCGAACAGTTGCACATGACACTTAATTTCTTCGTCGCCTTAAGCACTGTACTATAAACAACTGTATATCGAATGGGGTATAAGATGTATTTTTGCCAATAACTGTATTTCAGTTAAAACTTACCTGTTACAAGATAGCCAAGATAAACTCACAGTTTTTATATCAACGATAAATATGATGGAACAGCCGAAAATGTAGGGGCGTGACAGCTAATGAAAAACATAAATAATTATGTCAAACCGGTAGGAATAGGAACCATTTTGAAAGCAATTACCACTTGTCTATGTGGTGTAACGTTTTGTGTCCCAAAGGTTCTTTACTTCATAATGAGTGAAATAAATATTATAACTATGAGCTCGATGAGCTTTAAAGACTCAAATTCAAAGCAAAAACAATGTCTTATACATCTAGTATAGTCTGGTATTTCACAAAGTCGTTATGTCCACTGACCTTATTATTGCCAAGTCCCCTATCCAATTCCCAGCTCTTTCTTACTTTTGATTACAAGCGTGGTCTAGCAAGTTGCTGACGTAATTTACACCTTCAGAATAAGATCTTTTGTGTGTATCTAAATAATTTACATTTTGTATGCATATCGTCCCGAGTCGGGGATGCAGTTTAAAAGAGATTTCATCGAGAAATCGCTTCGGCACTTTAAATTGTAAAAGCTTTACTTCCGAGAGTTTGTCGGTGAATTTCCGTTTTCTTTTAGCAACATAAAATATACAATTGGGGCGCTATTCCGTGTATTTCACAGTCACGGATCTTTGAGTAAGACAGAATGTAGATGCTTATAATATTATCCCTTGTAGTCTTGAAAATCGTAGAGAATATTTTACAGAGTAAATTGAACTGAGTATATAACGTTCGAATATAGTCGCAAAGGTAAACAGAAAAGGGGCGGTCAAGTCACAAAGTCCAGCAACTAGTGACAGCAACGCCTTTGACACCGATGCTCGTGTTACTTTGACTGGCCAGAGTATTAAAGCTGGCAAGCTAGAAGGATCTTCCGATTTGTCGGTCGGTATAAAGTGAATTAGGAAGTTACTAAAAGCAAATTTTCTTCAGTTTCATGATATTGCTCTACAGAGAAAATTTTACTCATAGTCAAGGTAGATTCATTACACGACTTCAATTAGCAGTTTGACTTGTGAGTCTCAAGTTAGTATATCTATTTCGCTGAATACCTTGTAGTAACATAACAAAAATAAAACTTATTCTACAAGATCTGGTGCCCGTTTACACAGGGTGGAAGCTAAGCCGGTTCCAACGTTTTCAGCACACCATTCCATAAGTCTCAATGCGAACAAATTATAATAAGTCTTGAAAAAAAATCATAGATGGCAGCATAGGTAACAATTATGATTATGATTATTCTCTAAGCGGGCGAAGCTGCTGGCATAAGCTAGTGCTTATGCCAGCAGCTTCGTCCGCTTAGAGTTGGATAATTGACCCACGGGATCGTCCTACCGGGATGAAAGATAGCCTATGTGCTATTCCAAACTATAATCTATCTCTGTGGCAAATTTCATCCAGATCCGTTCAGCCGTTCTGGCTTGATTGAGTAACAAACATCCATCCATCCAAACTTTCACATTTATAATATTAGTATAGATGATGAGCTTATAAACAACGCCAACTAAAATTAAACTAGATAAAACAAAAGTTATGTTTTTCAGTCAACATTTAATATCACCAAACCTCAATATTGATTATCAAAGATCGGTTTAAAAAAATACCTAGACTATCTCATTTTAAGGTGTAATAATTGACAAAAGTATTAAGTAATTGGAAAAAACACAAAGCTTTGTAATAAAAGAATCAATCCCTCAGCTTACGCGCTCTGCAAACTTGCATTAATTTTATAGCACTGATGCGATAAATGATGTGATAATGTTTTAAGTTTGCTTTCTTTATTTATAATTTATATATATTAAGTATAATTTTTTTCAGAGTAAACGTAAATTATAAAAAAAAAATGACAGAAGTTACAAGTCGCAGTCGTCATGATAATAACAGGCTACAAATAGTTAGGCCGACTACGGCACTGATGCATAAAAGTACCTATTTTCTATTTGACACCAATCATTTATAATAAACTCCCCAAACTTATTAAATTATTATCAAGCTTATCATTTTTTAAACGATTGAAAAACGAATGCTTCGGCAATTCAATCACTTACGACATTTTTTGTAAATGTAATATTTCTAGGTAATAACCTCTATACGCCAAAACATGTAGTTTAGTTTCGATGCCACCTGGTATCTAGGCCGACTCCTAGATGGCGTTGTCTCTGGCAATTAGTGAGCCGCTGATACTGCCATCTGTTGAAAAAATGGAGGAAGGAAAATAGCCAGCTCAATAGCCAGACTTAGGGACGTGTCATTTATTTGTATGGGATTGGGTATCTGTACGTAGTATTATATTATCTGTCACAATTCTGAATCCCACAACACAGACATTTTTCGTGAGTTATTAAAAAAAAACTGCTGTTCAGTACAATTTGACATGTGGGTATTGCAGTTTTGTAGGAAACAGCTGTTTTTTTTTTTTAAACCGACGAAAAATTTCTATGTGGGGGGTTCAGAATGATGTACTGAATACATCCTGTATAACGTGTGATGTCTATGCAAAGCAATTATGTACCAACATGCTCACGTGTAGTATTATATTATCTGTGCCCACGTCGTCGCCCTTGCGTAGGTACCAGGCGCCCAGAATCAAGGGAGAGCCACTAAGTGCATTGAAGCTATGAATAATACATACGCGCTGAGAGATTGCAAGCCAATCGTTTGCGTAGCTATAGTTACTCGGTTAACCCTCATCGCACCTTGGTGTGAAGTCAGCAGATTTAAAAGGTTAGGTTTTACGTACCTACCGACGTAAATTTAATTTTTTATCAGAAAAAAATCTTGAAGTTAAAACGCACGAATCTTTGCGTTGTTCTTGCACTTGTACTCTGCAAGAAGACCGCACAGTGCTTATTATTATAATCTCATATTATCCTACTGCAGGGCTAAGGCCTTCATCCCACGTTAAGGCATCCCACGTTCCCCGATCTTATGAAACTGGAGGCCAATCCATTAAAAATAAGTCTAGCACATACCGCCTTCTCAATGCCTGTTGCGATGACATTTTCTACCAGTTTGAATCTGCTGAGTGGTTTTCTATTCAAATTGTTTAATTTTTAGTTTCTGATAACAGTCATATTATTACATAGTTATGACGTAGCCATTGACCTCGCTTCAACCAAAATAGTTTATCGTTAACGGCAAAATCCATTGTTCATTTAATTATAGAATAACAATATATTGCGGCTATAAACATCCTAGTTACACGTCGTCATTAAAAATAATACTACCACCAGGTATGTGCTCATAAAGTCAGGTTTTCACTGGCCAAATATTCACGACTGAGAGAGTTGAAGAGAGAACCAAATCGTAGGACTAGCACTCAAGATCAGCAGTTCTGTTTTAGACAGTCAGCGTAGTTCCATAAAGTCCGTCTAGAAATTGACCACGAGCTACACAATCAGACGATACGGTGCTGCGGAGAAAACCAATCAAAGGAATAGTTTACAACATAACACTGTTCTACGGGACGCGCGACGGTTCTCACGCAATGAAAACAAGCAACACACGCGCGTTTGTCTTGACGCAAGTCGCATCGCCCGAGGTTATAGAAAAGAGCTAAAAGATCAGGTGGTATTTTAGGCAGCACTACTCGCTGAGGCGACATAGTTTTTTGGTGTTTTCATAATACCTAGTAACAAAATCGAACACTAATTAACACCAGTGAATACTCGGCTCAACCCAACGATTATAATAAAACCGGCTTCCTCTGTACATTCACACATAGATGCAAAGTTTACGAGTAGATATATCCTCATTCGTTATAGTGTTGCGTCATCCTTTGTTGTCCCGGACTGTAGTGAGGCGAGCTGTTATTACTGAGCACAATTGTGCTCTTTGAACGCAAAATGCCACTTGAGCTGCGAAAGGTACACAACGCAGCTCGCGTTGATGTCACTGTGAAGAGCTTATTTTAAAAAGGAGATGATTTTTATTGTATTAAATTGTTGCTGGTTTATTTTTAATCCTTGAGGCATAGAGTGGTGTTATAAAATGTTTTTATCCGGTGCCGTGCCACTCAAAAGGATGAACCGATTTCATTTCATTCATGAATCTTTACTGAATTCTTACTTCTAGTCCATATTCTAGTTGAGATTCAAATGAAGCTTTTCCTTAACATGGCTTCTTTCGAAACAGTATAACATGTAACCTTTGCAACCCGACCTCCGTAGCTTCCGTCTTGCTACAATACCGCGGGGGCTAATTGGAGCTATCTGAACCAAGCTAGTAACTACACACTACACAGTTGAAGATAAAGGTGCATGCAACAGCAAGGTTTTCTTTACTTTAACAATGCAATTACTTGGCGAAGAGGTTGACTACTAAAAACCGTTTATGCCTTTTTTTGGAAAATTCTCGTCGATTTAGATGTCTTTTGTCCGGGAATAATGGAAGATTTTTCATCGGACGATGCTTCATGCTAAGATAGACGATTAAAATCGCCAAAGATCAAAATCGTACTGCCTTTTTTTCGATGTGTGCTACGCCCAGGATGGGAAGAAAGTAACAGATTCGAAGTATTTTTTGTCCCGAGGGGGTAATTTATGTATGGTATTCCAGTGCAAAAATAAATGAATAAGGGGATTCCGCGTCCAAACAATTCCTAAGTGACACACCAAGATGATTGAAAACCGTAGTACCAACAATTTAGAACATAAAAAACTTTATTTGATACAAGTTATAATAATACCAACAAATCTCATAAATATCTACTACATAATACGACAAAGCGGATTACATTGACGATCCGACATATAAATACACAATAGATTGCCCAGCAAATGGGAGATAAGTCTCAGATAACGTCCAGATGGACTCACGTTTTGCGTATTCAGCCATTTTCTATTGTTGACGATCGTACCTTAGGTCCCAAGATGATTATGTTCAATTATTTGTGTGAGGCTGAAAGGGTTATAATAATATGATTGGTTTCATGGCCGAATTCAGTTTTGACATCTGTCTTAATTGGTTATTCAGATCAAAAGGATTCAGATTCACAGCTCAGGCTGGTCAAAATGTTCTTTCATGTAGAGAATTAACTAGTTTGGTCTACATGGTATAGATAACAAATAAGGGCTCGTTTGCTTCTTTTGATGCCTGACCAATTACTGAATTAGATTATCAACTCCGAATAATTGTCCTTGTCCTTTACGAGGTGGAACAGCAACAAGCTTGGTGAAGGCAGAGAAATTGTAGGCTGCATGTACCGCATGTGTTTATAATTCAATAGGAGACAATTTCTTCCAAAACAAACAATCTACACAGATTTTTCCCTCAATCTTTTTCAACAGAACTCACAAAAACTTCACTTCCGAGGACTTTTCTATTTTAAAAGTCGCGAATAACAAGGAGGCTCTCAAACCGAAACATCCCTAATCATGTTATTAAAACTTCTGTCTTCCAACATTGCTTAACAAAAACTCGATGGTTCCGACTCGCGACTCGCTAAGCTTGTTGTGATTGGTCCACTGGAGATTCTTGGGATAGAAGTTCTTGACACAGATCTTAGGGCGTAGTGCTTTATCTACTAAGTAAATCCTTTTCTCATACAGGGACTAAATCAAGGAATAAGTATTATTTATGTTAGTGCTTTAAGACCATTATTATTAGGAAATAACGGTTAGAGCTGAACACAACCGACCACTGGTGGCAAACAACCCTTAATCGAAAGAACTAGAAATCAAAGGAAAGGCATTTGTCCAGCAGTAGAATGTCATAAGCCAATTGCCATAATTAATAAGCCATTTTTATGTTTGTAACACTTATGATTATGTAACTGAAGAATTCGCAGAGCTGCTAGCTTGAAAGGATTTGAATCTTAACCTCGCTAAAAATCGCTAACCTAAAAAATCAGTATATGTTCACGAATGTTTCGTCAGTTTTCAACTCCACGCCACATAAAATAACTTGAATCCAAATGTTTTAAATTTCCCCCTTCTGTCTAACCCTGCGATAAAACAGATGTGATACAGATGTGAACACGTGTGTGTGATGTGTTGTGTGTGATGTGTGTGTGAACAGATGTGTGTGTGCGTTTTAATTTTCAAATTAAAACATGACTCTGTACCTCCAAGAGAAATATATGCCGCTTCAATCTCCAGCTGAAATAATTTGAGTCCTCACGTTAACGAAACTAGACAGTTTCGCGTCGATCCCGGCGGCTGTGTAATTGGGCGCGGAGTCGAGAGGCAGTCGCTTGACATACATCCGCGATACAGCCTTACCTGACTGGACTGTACGAGATAATGGCTCTACAAGCTTAGGGTAACTTTTAGCCTGTTACCTTTCCACTGAGGTTATTTTTAAGGTTATTGTGTCGAATTTTCTTCTTTGCTTCTAGTATCGATGAATAGAATAGAATAGAGTATACTTTATTGTACACCAAAATTGAAACAGAACGGTTTTACAAAATTGTTAATTTATGGTTACAATGGCGGTCTTATCGCTGATAGCGATATCTTCCAGACAACCTTTGAATGGACTGTACGAACATGAAATAGAAAAAAAGGGGGGTAGTCAGTGGTGATGATTCAATTTCTATAAATAACATCATGCCTGTAATCCCCGAAGGGTTAGGCAGATGTGTACCTAATAGTACACCCACATTTCCCCAGTAATGTTTAAGTCTCCACGTAATAGGGGCAGAGCCTATTGCCATCAACCGGGCACAAATCCGGACTCCGTTGCTGCTACTGAGAAATTCCTGTGGGAAAAACCCAATAACAATTTTCCCGACCTGGGAATCGAACCCAAGACCGACGAGAGATGAGGTCTCACTACCAACGACGAGCGTTGATAGACCAATGAAGCAGTCAATTCAACATTTTACAATAAAAGCATCGGCCACGTTGCTGGCATCGAATAAAACTAATAATAACCTTCCAACTCAACCGTCACTTCCATAATTGCAATATTGACTGAAAAAACAAAAATAAACACTTACATTCCTTTTTTTGCTGGTACAGTTTTGTAGTACCGCCAGTCAGTACTTTTCCGATAAAGCATCGGTTTTTCAGCTACACGTGCGGAAAACGTTTAGGTTATCCTAACTGCAGAAACGTGTGTGCTGCTTTCATTGAAAAAATGTTTGAAACGCCGAAAAAGAAAAACAATAACGTACATAAGGTAGAAGTTTTATCCTTTCAGCACATTTCATTCAAAATAGTTATTTTCCTAATGTTGGTATTTACTTAATTATGCCTAGTGATTCGAAAATGAAACAAGAGTTCGTACTTTCGTAAAAGCCAATGTAGTATAGTTTGTAAAATAGTTCTGGGCATATATGTAGTGTACGCATTTTCGAAGTAAACTGTACCTAAGTCGGTATGACTTAGGTACAGTTATCCCGTATCTATAAACAAGACAAAGTGTTTACTTGAGTAAATGTCATTTTTTAAGATATCATTTTTATGGTTTAGTAATTGGTTGAAGTTAGAACTGTAAAAAGTTAGAATTCTTAAATTCGCTTTGTTTGTCGGTTCTTACTTCTTTTAAATTCTTGTATATTGCATAAAAAATATTGCAGAAGTAATTGCTTAAGCTAAAGTAATTACTTTAACTTGGCTATAGATACGGGTGTTAAACTCCAATTAGAGCAGCCACGTAAGAGATGTTGGCGAACTTTTCTATCCCCAAGGCAAGCTCACATCTTTAGTATGCCAAACAACATGTTAACAAAAAGTAGCCGCTTCCGCCTACCAGTCGATTCTGCGCAACTTCTTCTTGTAACTGGCCGAGTGCGGCTCGAGAGTTCCAAAGTTGGTAAACACAGATCCCGAGATACCTGGCACATACTAATGTGGATACTTTTTCAGGTATGTCGGAGAGGTACGAAGATGTACACAGGTACCTACATAAATAAATTCATGGGATCTTTTCACTGTAGTTAGCGGATTCTCGCACGACACCGCTCATCCGCGCGGGTATGGATTGTCTGCCGTGCGGAGAGACGGTGATCGTCTCTCGTCCGCGCGGTCGGGCGGTGTACGTGTATCAGGCATCAACGTATTTCATACAAGCCAATGCGACGTGAGATCCGCTTCACCGCCTGGCCGCGCGGACTAGCGGTGTCGTATGATAACTACCTTTAAGTCAAGTAGTAAGATTTGATGTGCAATTTGTAGGGATATCTTATACTAAATTATCCTAGAAAGAAATACTTCAAAAGATTAAAGGGTTAATCTAATAATTCTTCGTATTACGATACTCCTTACGTTTTATAACATTGAGGTTTGAATATATATGTGTATTCAATTAATTCAATGCCAGAAGTTTATTTCCAATGCGTAACTTTTAGGATACATTTTATACAGCATGTTTTATGACAAAGATAACATTAAAAGTATTCAGTTAGCCTATTTTAGCAAATTTCTGAAGTTCTGCCCGTAATTGGTCGGTAGCGGTTTAAGTGCTCAACAGTTGCTTGACACAGATCTCCGGATACGTTGTTCCTATAGAAATGAGTTAATGCCACTACATTTTGGCAATAATTTTGTGACGTGGGTATAATATTACATAACATCACATCAATAATTATGCAAAGGTATAGCTCCCAGTACACCCACATTTCACTACTGCGAAATTCCTGAAAGGAAAACCCAATAGCACTTTGCCCGACCTGGGAATCGAAGTATCGAACCCAGGACCTCACAAGACCAACGAGGCATTCAGTATTGAATCGACGGTGAAATTTTCCCAAGATTTGATACATCGAATGGTAATTCGCGCTTAACTTGGCATGCATGCATCCTCAATCTGCCAGTCCCCTAGACACTAACAGGTGTCTGTTTATTAGGAATGCCTAGAATTTCAGCCTGTATTCTGGTATGCAGCGGTCCAGAATATTTCGTTATGTCAATCAGTGGTCGGAAGCTGATTACTCCGATGTCTACAAGGGTGATTTAATGTATGTACGTCAGTCGTCCGTGAATGAACTGAATGTAGGTACATCTGACGAAACTGGCGAACCGAATGAGAATGTTTTAAACATAACCTGATGTTCGTTGGTTGAATCATTATATTCAGGGAAATATTTATTGGTGAGAATTGATGATAATGATGCCATCTAGCCGATTTCGGTCACAGCGAATACATTCGAATGTATCTAGAGTGGTTGTCGAGGGCTTTAGTGTGCAGCTCTTTCGGTCAGTAATAGAAAAGAGATGAATGGTACGCATTTTGAAATTAACTACGGTAAATTTTGTACTGCAAACCTCGGGGCAGTATTATGCACCTGATTTATAGATAGGAGCACAAATGCATTAACCATAATCCCGGTGTTGAAAGAGTATAGATCACATTGTATATGATTGTAATTCATGGTTGGCGCAGTGGCTGAGCGATTGGCTGCTGCGCTGCGTATCTCGGGTTTGATTCCTGCACAGAACAAATATTGGTATGGTCTACAAGTAGTTGTTCTGGGTCTGGCCGTTTGTGTATGTGAGAATAGAATAGAATAGAATAGAATATACTTTATTGTACACCAAAATTGATGCAGAACGGTTTACAAAATTGTTAATTTGTGAGCTTAAATATTTGTAAATGCACGCACGATATAGGAGAAATTCCTAGAGTGGGGCATCGTTTAAAAAAAGTATATAACAAATACATAGAGCCTATGAGTATTTCGGATATAATCCTACAATACCTACAATTATTCAGCCTAAAACGTCAATAATCGCAATTCATGAAAAAATGCTTAATTCACGAAAAGCCAATTTATTATATTTACTATTTATCTATACCAATTTCGTACTATCAAACAAAAAAAAGCACTCGTACGATATCAACTTTTTCTCTAGTTATAAAACGCATGCAATACCAACATTAGTTTTTCACAATATTTCCCAGAATAAACTGTAGTAGGTTTATATTTAGTTTTTTTTATACTGCTATTGTAATTTGCTGTACAAGCTCGTGGAAAAGATAATTGCTTTATTATACCTAAACGAGTGTTTACAACTTGAATAATACAATTTTCTACATTGTTTATTGTAATGAACTTGATGTTGTACACCTATAAATAGGTTAGTTTTGAATGTAAATTATACAATGTGAGCAGGGAAAAATTTGATATTTATTTTCTTTGGAATACTTGTGGATAGTAGTTAATAGTTCTATGCTAACAGCTGACAGAACCGAATAAAAATAAGAAGTATGACTGACAACCAATTTACACGATTGGTAAGATTAAAAAGAGAATAGTAAAAAAGAGTCTGAATATTGAAACAAAATAGAACGACGATAAAATATAATTCAAAACCCTTTCCAATTTCGTTCGCAAAAAAAAAACAAATATAATAAACTTGATGGGAGATTGTTTTTTTAAATAGTTATAAAAAAAACTTATATAAAATTTCCAAGCCAATGAAGCTAAGCTGTACCTACTTAGCCGGTACCCTATCAAAAGACTCACTGATCCCGAAATAGCTCAGCATAAGTTCCACGTCGTTGGATCAGAGCTGAACAGAGCAATAAGGCAATAACCGCAAAAGTTATATGCAATAACGAGCGTCCGATCGACCGCCGAGAGTTGCCGAAGTGGCCCGAACGCGATTGACACCGATACCGGCTTCATCTGGTTTGAACTGCTTCCGAAGTAAAAATGTTTGTATTGATGAATAGCAGTTAGGGGAGTTTATTTATTGGGGTTGATCGGGCGTGAAATTTTCGCAGAATGTGTCTGAAATACTGATATACCTTTTTAGTACATTTCAACATTGTTTGCGCAGCATATTACTTATATTTATTCGAAAAAAAAACTCTCCAACAGTCTCGCTAATGAGAACAAATAACAAAATCTCGAGACAAAGTTAATTATAATTTTTCTTTTGTTTCAGATTTCATAAAGTCTACAAATGAGCTCCTGTTACCTTGAGTGTAAGTAAAAAACCTTTTTATTAAAATTAATAGTTATTTCCACTGCTTCGAAAGATCTTAAATGCTTTTAAATAAAAAAGAACTTGGCGTCGTCTGAGAAGTTATGACATGTTTGTCATTTCTCTTTATGAAACTGCAGGTTTTTTTAAATTGGATTCTCGAATGGATGAAAAATGAAAATAATGGATTTCTTTGCGAGTCGTTTGAATCACATTTGTCGTTGACAGTTTAGATTATCATGTACGTTAACGACATGTTGACATGTTATTGTATTTTTGTTACACAAAATAAGATTTTTTCTTTTTCTACAGTTGAGTTAATCGGAGTAAAATTCTCGAAATCTATTGCAAATGAACTTACAGTAGGTATACTCTACACGTTCCGAATGACTTTCTGATTCAAATTCCATACATGCATTTATTTAAATTACATTTAAATGCAAGTTCAATATGTAAATCTTGAATAATCCTATTCTCACAGCAAAATAAAAAAATATACATATTTAAAGCTAGAAACTTTTTATCGTCTGAGAGAGAAGAGACGCGAAAGTCATGCCATCTCATACATAATGTATAGAGAATATTTAAATAGTTTAGTCATACAGCTAGAACTGTAATTATGAACAAAAGAAAATACAATTTTACCGTCCGCTGCATTTTCTTTTATTTACTTTTTAATGGCGATTTTAAACGAAACGTTAATCGGTTTCGAAATCGGAAAGACGTTAAGGCTAGGATTTCCTTTGCTGTAATGTAAGCAAATGGTTTTCTAATAGATGAAAGGAGTATTGCACCTGCATTTAAGGTTGTATTGGTTGGGACTTTGGCCCTGTCATTATTGGTTTTTAAAATGCGAGCTCCCAGACCCCAAATTACAAGTTTGTACTAAACGACAAAGTAAATGTCTGGCGAAAAAAAAACAGTCCTTGATATTAACATTAAAGTTTCACATACCTGCGAGGACCACACAATAAACCGTTGCCAACATAACGTATCTACGAACAAAACACACCCGAATTTTATGAACACGTTATTAAAATCACTCCTCATACTAATATCACTCACAACCGGGCAACCCCACATGAACTTAATCGCTCCATACTTTTTAAAGCTCACTTTTATAAGGGTAAGCCATAAATTCGAGGGTAACAAGGGTTTACCCTGTGCACAGAATCCATTGTGTAACAGATCGTAATTAAGCCAGTAACATTTCGTGCTCGTTCCTTATATTAATTTTAATTAAAACTCCTAAAACGTTTTGTCTTCGGATAAATAATGGAATTGGAACGTAACGAGGGTATCTGGAGAACTAAGCAGGATTATATTTTTTGTAAAGTCAATTAGTATGCGCCTTAGTGAGTTTTTGGAAAGAATCATGAGAAAAATGGACGTCATTAATTTGGGAAAGTTGACTTATAAGACGTTGTTAAAATTATGAGCTTTGTGAGTGTTGATAACTTAGTACAGCTATTTCCGTGCATTACCTGAGCTCCTTTTTAAAACATAAAAAAGGAGAAGAGTGGTCAGTTAATGCAGGGAATTTGACCTGTAAGCAATACCTTATATATCTGTCGTATCAAACATGAGAGTGCGTCAGCGTGCAATTTTAGAATCAATTACCAATTTATCAAAATGTTTCTGAGTGTCATATGAAACTCAAAATTAAATTTTGTTAAACACAACCTTATAGGACAATAACTAAAAGCCCGACCTGTCCATTTCAACTTCTATATCCACAATGTATTCTGTATCTAAAATGTTACAGTCCGAGTGTTATAATAGCCGAGATATAAACCGCAGTCCACCACCCAACGTAGTGAAAATCACCTCTAATGCCTGAGTAATTGAATCAGAATTCTCATCTTACCAGAAGGTCGGTAGATAGGTAATGAAATCAAATAACTTTAGTCGGATCCTCGTCCCAAGGGAAGCCTTTATCTTTACATAGAGGACTGCTTTCCATAATTTTCTACAATTCACTATCTTTTGCGAAAATTTACGACCCTCGATTTTTTTTTACCTTATCTTTTACGGCGAATAAAGTTTCGTTCGCATCTGTAAATATAAGTAAAATAAAGAGTATCTCTTGCATTATGTAGACCGAATACAGTAGTTTATTTAGGACACACTGATCTGGGAATACAAGAAAAATGTTGTGTGACAGCTGTATTTCGTGAAATGAATTATGCTGAGAGAACTATATTATTTTGAGAAAAGTTATCTTCCCACAGTGACAGCGTATAGATCGTAATAAATTAACGCGAAGAAGTTTGTTGCTTTTGTTTTGTATAAAAATCATCTCAAGAAAATCTTCTTATATATTATGTACATTATCATTCAATTATAACGGCTTAGTTATACTAGGTGTTGAAGGGCGTACTGGTATTCTGAATCCGGTTAGATTGGAAGCCGATCCCAACATAGTTGGGAAGAGGCTAGGCCGATGATGTGTTGAAGGGCGTGTTGGCTCCTAAAGATGACAAAACTGGGCTGGTCTGTTTCTTAAGAATCAACAGATGTTTATAAAACGTAAGATTGTAGTTGTAATACAACCAAACAGCAATGAAATAATGCTGGGTTTAAATAATGAACGTACCAAAAATTTAACAAAGTCTTCCAAAAGATATCAAAAGTTTTGCTGTAAAAGCAAAACTTTTGATATCTTTTGGCAGTCGAGACCGCGACCACAAAGCTTATGCACAAACATAAACTTTAAATCCTGTATTTTGCTGGTTGTGGTTTTACCGCTCAGTTGCATTCAAAACAAGGTTTTAGTATTTTGTAGTAAATAAAAATGACAAAATGTACTGGTTGTGGATTTCTGATATCTTCGTCTTTGGCCTGTCACGTAGGTTTAGTCGTTGCAAGCACTGTTGAGCATGGCATGGCGTGGGTTCTCATGTCGATTCTCAAGTTGGGCAAAGTGTCATTGGGGTTCTTTCCATCAGATCCTTTTCAGTAGCAGCTACGAATCTGGATTATTGTCCGAGACTTAAACATTACTGACTTCGGATGTACTACATATAGGTAGGTACATATACCTCTGCCTTACCCTATCACGAGCTATACTAAAATAGCTCAAATTATATAGAACGTGGTTAAATAAGAGCTAGTCAGCTGGTAAGCCAAGTTTTTATAAGCCCAAGGAGGGCTGAACGTTCAAAATTATCAACACACATGGAAGCTCTTTTCAACGTGTAACCTTAAATGCTTTCATTAAAATTACCTGTGAATGTCCGTTTATCATCTCATTTATCATTTGTAGCATGAAACGGGAATTAAAGTCGTAAAAAGTCATTTTCAATTCGGATATTTTAAAACGAGTACAGAAAACTGAAGCAATTTGAATGCTTCTTTTTAAAGAATTAACTTACATCGTCATGAAGTGAATTCAATTCGTAGTCGGTTTTAATTGTTCTGATTTCTTTTGAAATTTATTTTCTTTTGTATCTGATTTTACTGGACGATAAAATGCTTTAAGCAATGAATCATTCATAATTGTTGCACAATTGATTGATGAAAATGTCAGTTGGACAGTGATGTATTTCGTTTCATTGCAATTTGATGATGAAAGTAAATTGACTTTTGTCTGAAAGCTTAAAATTAAAATCCACATATGAGTACTACCAGCTACATCAGTCGAGTAATTGTTGTTATTAATGTTTATGTTATTCAAAAATTGCATACGAGTAAAAACAATCAGTAATTATGTAATCACATTGATTTTTAGTCACCGATACCAAATCAAAATGGCTACTCTAATCAAAATTAGAAAATTCAGACCATGACAGTTAAACAAACATTAATTCGAGAGAATTAATGTTTGGTTTTTTTTTGCGTAAGGTTTGGCAGAGATGCCAAACCTTACGCTATAACCAAATCAACAACCAAATGTTCGAGCATAGTCACAAATACACACAAAATATACTGTATACACTTTAGTATACAGGGTGTATTCAGAGGCACAGTTTATGTTGGTCGTAATTCTCAAGCGCCGTCAATTGTTTCGCTGCCGCGTCGAATTGTGAACATTAACATAGAAAGCAGGAAAGTTTGTACAGCGCTGTGTACATAGTTCTTATTTGAAGTTCAGATAGTGTGAGATGTTGTGGTTTAGAGGTATATGGAGCTCTGTAGAGTGTCATGTCAACAATCAATGTTTTCATGATAAACGAGAAAAGATATGAATGAAAAATCTGGGGCGCGCTACGTGATCTCGAAACATTTTACGTCGAATTACACAGCGCCGAAACTTTGCAACAACGAATGCTGTGACGACGAAAGCATACAGCAACGCATACTGTTACAAAAAATGCATTTGATTACGAATAACGAAACAACGAACGTGTCACCGACAGCAATACAGTAAAACAAAACCAAATGATTTTTAATACTTTGACCAATTATGGTTTTCTTGATTTTAGGACAAAAAAAGTAATATTACTTGAATTTTTGGTAAACGACAAAACAACATGTGGTTAGTTTTTTAGTTAAACATGTGCACTATGTGAACTTGTGTTGTCGGTGCCACCCTGAATATCATTTATTTCAAAACCTTTCCAAAATGGGACTAAAAACAAAAAAGCATAACCATTCTATTAGCTAAGTTATCAGAAACATGGTGCAAATTAAACAAAATTTTAACATGCTGCGATCAGAAGAACAGTTATCTTGACAAACAGAAACGAGGACGAATTAAATTTAATTTTATTGAGGAACAAAGTTTTGTGAAATTAAACCAAAGCGTTATTTGTTCATCGACAGGAGTTTAATGTTTATTGTTCTGTCGATTTTAATGTGATTCAGGAATTTATATGTATGTACGTGTCGAAATAAGGACAGCATTTTTAGGCAGATTCACAAAACCGAGTTCCAGACTGTCAATTTTCCAGAGCAATATGACACGGACAGCTCTTGATCGTGGTTGTAAGATACTGATCGCGTTCAGTTTAATTGGTGAGATTCGTTCTTAGATGATAATTAATTAATGTAACAGAATTAATAACTTGTGTAACGAACTCGAACCATATGACAAAATCAATCAATCATTTTGTAATGAGTTTTGTTAACTTGATGTTTCTATATATTTCTGTTTTCCAAATTATGAGGATTTTGTGTTTTTTTTTTTTCTCAGTTTTTTATTAGATTTTAAGCTTATCGGGGACGTAGCAATTTCATCAAACATGATCTAGTTTAAATAGAAATTACCATTGATGCTTGCTACTAAAGCAACTCCAACAAAGACATAACGTATCACTTCAATGTTTCTTCACCAACTCTCACAATTAACCGTTCGCCATTAATCAAGGAACTTTAATTACACGTGATTTGCCGAAGCACGCAATTATACGGGCGACTTAGAACTTCTATAGCCTGGCTCGAAGTGGTCATCAAACGTTCATTTCACAGGTTATTACGAGTCATCCTTTCGTTTGCCGCTCTGCCGCGACAGTGACGCATGGTCTAATTTATATACTCACAACATTTACTTTGCCTACCTAAACATTCTTCACCCCACCGCTTAAAGCCCAATTTCGTCTGTTTACGTGGAGGAAAAAGTTTGTACGCCGCTCTCAGCCAGCCCATTGTCCCCGCAGATATAAAACTGCGACAGGCGGCTAGTCGAGTGAGTTCTTCACGCCGTGATTTATATTAAGCCACGCATGTGGATAATTTCATTTTTTGGTTAAAGGGCTCATAAAATGCAGGATACCTGTCAAAAATTTTAAAATAACAACAAAAATTCTGTTCAAGTGATGAAGGCCTACGGCGTAGCAAGTCAACCCCAGACGTTTACGCCGTAGGCGTATCTACGAGCGCTACGTAGCAAATCTTGTACTGCCTTAAGCAATGTTTCTTATTATTCAAATGTTTTGATATTTTTATTTCTTACTACGTTTACGCAATCTTTTATTAGTTCTTACAAAGAAACAATAATATAATTTTATAATTATTACCCATTCAAAAAACATTATGATACTTGATACTGCTAAACACATTTAACCTAAGCTGCTAATATAGATTGCCTCATACAGACTTAACCCCGCTGCATTGCAATCGATCAGCTAAATTGAGAAATTAGGTTGCAAGCATATTAAGCAGCTATTTAAAAATTGAATTCGGGTCAAAGGTTAACCATTCTCTATCGGAAAATTATGCGAATACCAGCACAATTTATATAATTGAAATATTTTCCTCAGCCCAACATTGTGAACTGTACTTTCGGCCGTTTGTGTTTTTGATGCCAGGTTTTCTGATAGTGCTTAGCACAGCTGATCATTTTGCTTTTCAATCTGTCAAATACGTTTTTTAAGGTTAGTCGCGTTTGTAAACGAAAGGTCTAATGGTTACAAGTTGCTAAGCATGCAAAGTTTTATTAGGTTTTAACACAAGGAACATCTCGTTAACAGCCGTAATGTGGATTTCTGTACGTTTCATAGAAATATACTCGCACTCTACTAGATAACGCTTACACGTTTAAAGCGCAGCGCGAGTACTGTAGACGCCTGCACACCCCGTCGGGGAATAGGCGGTTTACATTTTCCTTGTAGCATAATCATAACTAGCTAACGTTACCACTGCTAGAACCCCCCTCTCTTCGTGAGAAGGTTTGGACCATAATCCACTACAGATACTACGTGCCTATTGCAGATAAATGTCTTCAAATTTTCGGTTCTAGAACCAGTTTGATGTTAGTTTCCTCACATGGTGAAATTAATTTCTCAAAGTCTTGGGTTCGAAATCATGACCTACGACATGTGAGTTGGGGCCCATCATTGTTGTTGCTTTATTATGAGCTTTTATTTATGACACACTTGACTTGATCCTGCAGCCAGGATCGTCTACTCACGAGAGAACTTCTCAACGGTTAATAGCACGGACACGAAACGTTGTATACGCGTTAAATTTTGATAGATTAACCCAATTTTCTGTTTATTTTAATAAAAGCTTGTTTAAAAAAACTGTTTTCATTTATTTGAATTTGCTTATATTTTACTCAATGATATTGGTTTTCATTATTATTCAGTTTGACTAATGTGTTTCCACCGAGTTATATTCCCGTGGCAACAAACTGAATAAACACTGTGACGTCTCATAATACGAAACAGTTGATCATCACGTTTCGATAAACCTCGATTTATTTGCTCTCCCACGGGAAAAATAAATACACCCACACTATAACAATATTTTTGCATTCGCATGACATCCAACTCGAGCGATCCCGAAGCATTTGTTATGTAAATGTATGGAACGAATATTGTGTGGTTATATCTATAATATATCTCTTACATTTCTTCTTCAGGAAACATTATATTATAACTAAGTAACTAAGACTTTTTTTCTTTAGAAGCTTATAAAATTTTAAATTGAAAATTATTATTATCTCTATAAATAAAAAATGTATGTTTGTATGTTTGTCCTCCATGCGTTCCCAAAACCATTGATCCGATTGTGATGAAACTTTGGTGGGTTCTTTCGAAGGTTCCTGGCCCACAAAATCTTTATACACATAAATCTATACGTACAGCTAGTAATAATTAATTTCCAATACGAAATCTTTTTATTTAGTTCATATATTTGAATAAATAAAACAAAAAGAAATACAAAATTATACTAGTTATTTTTTTCTTTACGACAAAGTAAAGTACGCTTGTAATCAAAGGTGTACATCCATATTTCACTGGTTGTTTGAATTTCAGGAAATAGGGGGCAAGCCTATTGCCAGCTACCGGCTATAAATCTGGCTGCCACTGAAAATTTGGTGGAAAAACCCAATAGCACTTTGCATGACCCGGGAATCGTACCCATGGCCTTATCTTCAGCAATAAGGCTTGCGCCCACTAGAACAATGAAACAGACATAAGTCTGTCTGGTTGATTGTAACTAGTAGAATGAACTACCTACAAATTAAATAACGGTACCAATTTAATTTGTAAACTCAAACTCAACTCAAACTCAAAGCAAACAAACAAACAAACAAACAAACAAACAAACAAACAAACAAACAAACTTCAAACAAACCAAAACAAACAAACAAACAAACAAAACACAAAAAAAACAAACTTCAAACAAACAAACAAACAAACAAACAAACAAACAAAACAAACTGCAAACTTCTCAGTAACATATTTCAAACAATATTAGCAAAACTAATACAAATATGATAGTGATATAAATCCAAATCAAATAGCACACGTACCAATGTCCTTATTCATGAGTTTCTTGTAACTACAGCCCAATGAAACTAGAGGAGTTTAATTCGGCTGTTCATGTTGAAGTCTCAGCACCATTTGTATGGGATTAAACTTTTAGTTTAGTTCGCAAGTCAAACCACTAATAAGGCTGGTATGAAATTATTGTATATTCAATGTAGACTAGAAAACACTGTTAGATAATTGTGACTGGTGTCAGATTATTTGGCATACACATTTATTCCAGAATCATTTTTGCCCACATTAAAATAATATTTTAGAAGTGTTAGGTTTGACTATTTTTGAGGCTTGGGTTTGGCCGCAACTCGCCTGATGTGAAGCGATGACACAGCCTGGAGTGGGGCACGCTTGCCCCGCTAGAGGAACCCGATTCACTCGAAGTCATTGGTCATTTTATATGAACGCGTGTTGGGTAACTGGTTCTTTTATAGATACTCTCAATATTTAAAGCTACAATCCTACCTAATCTAATTCAATAGATCTAAGATCGCAACGGTGAAGCTCTCGAGACGGTGAAGGAAAACACCATGAGGAAGCCGAGATGTCCTAGAATACTTGTGACATCCACCACCCTGCATTGGGCCAGGGTGGTGGATTACAGCCCACTCCCTCTCAGAAAGGAGACCTGAGTCCCAGCTATGGGAACATTATACGCTGATTAGGCTTGAATACGGCTCGCAAGCATGATTGTGACAGTTCAGTAATAGCTCATTCACACGGCTTCCGTCATTGACGATCCGTCATAAAATATGATACCTCATGACGGATAGACGTTCACATTGCATACGGAATCGTGTTTTGTCACGATCTGGCAAAAAAAAAACGAATTGGTGTTCCCATTAGTTCCGTGATTTTACGGGAACGAGCTCATCAGCGCATCCGTCACAAAGAAATGAACACGATCCGTGTTTTTTGACGTGCCTGATTTTTAAAAGACGTTACGTTATTAAGACGTATCCGTCATTTTTCATCATTCGTGATGAGTGTGAACACGAGCATTAAATTGACGGATTGTGAAAAAAGACGATACGTCAAAAAACAGATCGTTGTCGTGTGAACGGGCTGTAACATTATCTTGTCACACTGGTTTTACATAAATGACACGACTATATTATTTGCAGAAAGCATCAAAGCTATTAGATATATTAAGATTAATTTACTCGTATCATCAATCAGTTATAATTATACTTACTCAAATGTCATAGATAACAAGATATATCAATTATCTCTCCTAGCATAAGTTTACTAAATAACTTTCTTAATATTCTCACACGTCACTCATCAAGAATGTTCTATTGAGTCTAACCTAAAGCCGTAGTGTCGATAAACTCTATTGCCGCTAAAGAAAAGAGATAAAACTCCTTCGTCATTGAAAAAACAATAAATGTGCTATCAGCATCAGTAGCCTTGTCTTTATTGTGTTATAAACTGCTATCGTTCAGACAATCAGCCAAAAACTGATCCCATTTAACTTCCTCCACTTTGACTTGTATAAAAGCCTTTCAAACGAAAAAAAAAAGAAAAATAACTGTAAAGAAAGAATAGATTACGAACACAAAAAGATCCAAACAATCGATACATAAGCCTGCAATACAAAGAAAAACTGGCGCGATAAATGTAAATAGAAAAGGTCGAGATTTGCAATTTTACTTCAATTTCCTTATTGGCGCCCGACTTAGCTTTAAATAATAAAACTGACGGACGGACCGAGCGCTTGTCTAACAAGGACTGATTCACCTTGTCACCGGCTACTAACAAGACTAACAATCGTCCTTTCTTTGTTCACAGATTCCTGGCTTCTTCTCTAACGCTTGCTTTATTGGAAAACTTAACAAAAAGTTACTACAAAATTAAAACTGCTTCACTAATTACTTTCAATTCGCCTTCGCAGTGACTCGATGAAATTCGAAACTAATTTCTCAAACTTCGAAGATTGAGACAAACGTAAATATTGAGTAGCAGTTTAGTAGACGCTTAGAATTCGACCGCTAGTTGTGGATGCTCTCTGAATTATTAAGGAGGTCCTAACATCTACTCGAAAACCCTCAAAGCTGCGGTTGAGACATTAGTGCCACTAAGTTCTAATATCATTACTTAATGGAATTTCATCGACACTAAAGTACCAATAACCGAAGTGAAATACTAATACGACAGTGTACAGTGAAAAGTGAAATGCATGTTGGTGTTCGGACTGTGTGCGTAAGGGTGCGGTTTCACTAGCGCAGCGGGAGCGTTTTGAGTAAAGCTGGGTGTGGAACGCCACGGCGTCGTCGGTGGAGGGTCGCGGTGCGGGCGGGGCGGACGATCCCGCGCCCTCGCCCGCGCCCGACGCGGAGGCCCCAGTGCGCCGGCGCCGCCACCGCCCGCTCTATCGCCGCCTCTTCCACTATGTCCGCACAGCGTGGACTGGCGTCAAGTTTGCATTAGGTATGCTTTTATCTCTAACTTTTAACAGCATCAACTCATTACTTATACATTACAATAAAACTTCAAACCAGCACGGATAAATTGGCTGTAGACAATGGACTCTCTGCGGATAATGTCCCTTGTCGGCCCACATTCTGTCCGCACCTGCTTGGCTGACCCTTAACGTAAGCTATGCCATGCCATAACTCCTTGGCATAATAAAAACATAATATGTTACGTGAAGCCACTCTCCCAGTAGTGAGGAAATTGTCTTCGCGCAAGATAAGCATTACATCGCATTATAAAAAAAAAACAAACTATTAACTTTCAATGTTATTCAAACTAGTTCACAGAATGGAGTGCATACTCTTGTGTTATTCAATTTATGCATAATTACAAAATACTTCAGTTCTTCAGCTAACGCAAAACTTCCCCTCAATCTTAACTAAAACCCGAGTTTCAACGAAGCATATTCGGGGAATCTCGTAAGTAACTTAGTACGTACGCCTGTTTATAAAACTCAGGCGTACTCTTAGGTAGGTACAAAACTGCCTCCGAACGAAAGTTATTCGAGCCGCCGCTGTAATATAGGGACAAAGCTGAGCATTTAGTCGAATTTTCTCGAAATGAATTTTCAACTTTACACTTGGTCGAATATTCGTAAGGTCGAGACGAACATTAGCGTAAGAATCGTCGCCGTCTTTGATGTTCTGAGCGCTCCCTTTTCCGCTTTTACTGTACGCTTGAGAATAAGGACGAATAAGTTTTTGAGGAGCTGAAACTTATACTGGATTGGTGTATTTAACACGTCACTCGAGGATTTTATGTTCTTTTCGTGGAAATAGTTTTTGGGACAATACAGGAAACTTTTCCATTGATAAAACATTAGTTTTCCTACAAAAATTGTCAGCAAAGATTTACGGTAGTGGAGAACAGTTGCCATTGATTTTATTTGCACAAAATCTCGTATTGCCTTGTTATAATTATGAACTGTAATGTGTTTGCATGACGTTCGTGTATTTGTACTTACTTACAAATAAGAGCAGTTTACAGAATCCGACCAACAGAACCCATTACTGCCTTTAAGCCTGTTTCCATTAAACCATGAGAAGAAATAATACAAGCAATTTATCTACTCAGAAATAAATTAAAGTACAAACATAACATAACATCACGCCTTTAATCCCCGAAGGGTAAGGCAGAGGTGTACAACATAATAGTTCACCCACATTTCGACGGTCATGTTTAAGTCCCATGTAATAGGGGGCGAGCCTATTACCATCAACGGGCACAAATCCAGATTCCGTGGCTGCTACTGAGAAATTCCTAACGAAAAAACCTAATAACACTTTCCCCGACCCATCGATCGAACCCTGGACCTCATATTCAGTGAAATAAAGTAGTTGGTATGACTAGCAGTATAATACCAATAGACTTTTCCAACTTATAAAACGCGACTGAAATACGTATCATCATCATCTCCTAGCCTTTTCCTAAACTATATTTGGGTCGGCTTCCAGTCTAACCGGATGCAGCTGAATATCAGTATTTTACATGAAGCGACTGCTTATCTGACCTACACACACCCAGTAGCTGGGTAATACGACACCCCAAAATACGTATATTTCCACCAATTCTTTATGATTACAACACACAAGGACGCCTTGATCCGAGTACGGTTTTGTAATTTGAAAACATCGTACGTAGAATTACGAGACGGTACACCTCAAAATGACATTTATTATCAGGTTGGAAGCCGAGAGGAGAATTTATTATGCGTACATAATCCAACGCGTTAAATGTCCCGCGAAGGTAGATAGCGCTTCTCAAGTGAGATATAAACTAGCAACAGGAAATCGTTTAATGTTTGCTGTAACTAGTAAAATTTTTCGGAAGCAAATGAAATACTGGAATACTATTTAGGGAGACACATACTTTATTACAATAATGAGTCCAGTTTTTTCGATGCAATCGTTATTGGCAGATATGTTGTGGATGCGATTTCAATTACCGGATTCTGATAGATAATGTAATGGTGTATCAATCAGTTTCCGGTCTCTGCAGCCGAACAGCGGTCGGTCCGGAACGGTTCGACTAAAAATTTACTTGTAGTAACGAAAATAAAATAAATTGTGTTTTATTTCGGGCAAAAATACTCATATACAAATTAATGGAATAAATAGCAAGAACAGTAAAAACAGTAAAAACATTTAAAACGTTAAAAAAATAAAAACATAAAAAAACAGTTATACGTAGGCTTATAACAAAATAACTTTACTATTTCGTTATTTCTTGTTTACGTACTAGGTGTTGGACGACGAACACCCAAAGATAAGTAACAATCAGCGATCATCACACAATATCATTACAAAACGCTCAATATCAAACATTCCACGAAAAGGTAAAGGTACCTACACATAAAATTAAAATGTCAAACTCACTTACCTACACGAATACAAGTCTATTCTTCTGATAATAATAAGATTTCTCTACGGTTACTTACGATTGGGTCCCTTGTTATCGCAGAACCCGCCTTTTATAATACACATCACAATAACCTGCTAGATACGGTTATAAGAAATAAACTTACTAAATTATGTTCCTATAGAAAATTGTGAGACGGCAAAGTATAAAAACATTTTTCCCGGTTATGAAAAGTCTGTACATCGCGTTCTTTCTTTGTCGTTCGGTAAACGGCGTAGTGTACTCTGTGGGATCGATACAATTATTTTTAACGGTCGGAATATGAAGTGTTTTTTTAAGAAACGGTTTTGAAAAACAAGAGACAAGGGAAGATGCTTTTGAAAAACAGATGGAGGTTTTTTACACGGTGATCATTGCTGTGGTTCTGCAATGAACGTGTTGTTACTTTTAACATTCATTCTAATATTATGGACATTAAAAAACGGTTTAACAGGGCGATATTTTGAATCAGTTATGCCTAAAACTCCTACTTGACGTCCACGTATTGCACGCACCGTTTGAAAAACCATGCCCTACGGCAATTCTCAAGGTTTTTACTGAAAACAGCGGTGTCGCCACCTGTTACTTAAACCTCGAAATAACGGCATAGGTCGCACACATCGAATGCCAAACGATTAGAATGTTAACCGCTATTGGCCTATGTGTGGCCACATAGGCCAATAGCGGTTAACATTCTAATCGTCATTCATAACGCGTTATTACAGAACGTGGTCTCAAGTATACTGAATACTTCGTCTTAGTTCGGGAAAAGTCGTTTACTTCGGAGGCAAAAGTACTTTAGGTTAATGATTCGTGTGTAGGCACAGTAATAAATGCCTTCATAAATAATTTTCGTTGCGAAACTAAGGTACTTCAGCAATTTTTTTTTTTGTCTTTCGTTCATTATCTGCTTCTGCCGTTGTCACGGCCATGAAAAGTGAGGATCTTCAAAGTATTGCGTATTTCTACAACGAGGATCATCATCATCACCCTACAGCAGTCCACTGCTGGACATGGGCATCTTCAATCATACGCCACTTATTTCGATACTCGGCAAATCTCACCCACCTGCCACCAGCCACCCTGCGACTTATTCTGGGAACTATGTCGACTACTCTGGTTCTCTGTCGGATCATCTCGAATCGGAACGAGGATCGACATGAGTATGTTGGTACCCTAAATGTGAATCTAATACATATTTGACTTTTCTATTAACGGTATCGCTAATTCAATGTTCCTTCGTCTGGACTAGGCCTTATCAGAGTTGCGGTTGACCCAAAATGTCTTAATAATAATGTCTATTTCCCAGGAGGATATATAACGTTCGCCTTGCGTCTCACACACCGAGGCAAATTAAACGAACAAGAAAAATCTAACACTAATTATAATCCGTACAAAATATACAAGAAAAACGATTATCTTTATGCGGTACCATAAAACGGGCTTACTGAATATCGACGTTACATGAAGTATTAAAATAACTCTATATTCCGCAAACGTAGCGCTTCCATCATTGTTACATTAGGCCCTCGTAACCATAAAAAGTGTAGGTGAAATAGTAAAGTCGGCAGGCTTTACTAGCTCGTTATTTCCAATGTTATTGGCTGTAATATTAATAATAATATACTGCAAAACGTTGGGGAGTTAATCAAGGGGATTTTCGGGTATTATGGGCAATTGGGCCCAGATGGTTACGTGAAACCTTTCTGCCGTACGGGGGGCTGAAACCTCAAAACGCCATTATCATGTATCAAAACCTGTTACCTCAACGTATTCCTGTTGCGTCTTCAGCGTTCACACATCCTCTGTAAATTAGGAGTTCCCTTTTGAAACACTGTTTTATCCTAGCCTATTAAAAGAGAATCCCTAATTTAGAGACCGATGAAAAGCTACGACAATGGTGACCAATGAAGACGTTTGAGTAAAAACAAGAACACTAAAATGGAAGTGGACTGGTCGTATGATGAGGGCTAATACGGAAAAACGGATGAGAAAAGTCGCAGAATGGTAAACGAGAAACGAAAAAACCACGAAGAGGAAGACAGACAGAGTTGATAAGGTGGAAGGATGATCTGCCAAAAGGTTGGCGAAGAACAGCTTCGGAGTGGAATACCAGAAGAAAATAAAAAATATACTTAGTATTAATATTAAGAACCAGTTACTAGTATGAGGAAGGGTAAGAGATAAAGGCTATTTTTATTTATTAAAAAAAAAACAAATAAAAATAAAACATACGCGTTGAATTAAGAACTTCGTTTTTTTTAAAGCAACACACATTCAACTTCGCTATCTACCAATCTACTAACATCCGTTCAATTCAATCGAAATGCAAAAAAAAAAAATAGTTGTAGTGTGTATTTTAAAGACGAATTCAGTGAAAAACGGAAACTAGCTGGCACAATTTTTAGTTTAAAAAATCAGGAACTACATTTATAACAAAATCACTAACTTTGAAATCTCCTCAAAGAATCACAAATAATTTTATATCAATATCGAAAACAGCACAAAAAATGTTTCAAAAACTAGGCTACACAGAGTAACAAAATATCTAGGTTACCTCAGAGGCATCTAAGTGATTACTAGATTCACTCGGCAAACATGAATCAGTTCTCGAATATTGGGTTTCCCTTTAATACATTGACTTTGATAAAAATCATCAGATGCTGTTTCATCCTTCGTTTTATATGAAATATTTATTCTACTGAATTGAATTTCACGATTTAAAACAAAAGACACTAAAAATTACATCGGATTATTTTTTTCTTCAAAGAACATAATTATAAACCAGAGGGCCTTGAGCTAGATAAAGTATTATTCTATACCGAACTCTTAAATTAATCCTGTTGTAGAAAAACTAACGCTTTATTATATATTTTATATTATACCGGCGTCTCAAGGACTTATACTAATATTGGCAAATTTTGACACCATGCTACATCAGAAACCTCAAACATTTTAACACTTCTGCTGCTAAGTTCAAATAATCCATTTTAAAAAGTTTGCGCGTCATCTATAGCTACGTATAAAGAGACGTAGAAAGAGAGAAGACTCGGGAGGCGGGTTGGGCGCACCCAAAAGAATTATTGTTCGACCCATATGCTGGATGATATTGTAGAATAGTATCGAAAATAACGAGTATCAAAATGAGCAATAAACTCGAGGGTTATAAATAATATGTTCGTCGATGTCTCGATCGCAAAATTAAATGTCAACGGCGCAGTTACGGCAACAAATTGCTATGTTTGCACTATTTCACACATGTTGTCAATGCCAATATTTATGAATATGCGACCCCGGTGCAACTATCAATTTCACGCAGTGGTGCCACGCTTGAAACATTGACAGCTGTGAAATTGGAAGCATCCCACTGTGAAGTAGTGTCGTTGTAAGACTGTAGACCATCATGTAGGAAATTACTTGCTTTTTCCGGTGGCTTCGCTCGCATTGTAGGCGGAAATATTCCCACGGGAACTTTTTAAATGTAGCCACACTCGGGAATAATGTAGCTTCCCATATTAGTGAAAGAATGTTTGAAATCAGATCAGTAGTTCCGAAGATTACCCTCCACGTCCAAACTAACAAACTTTACCTCTTTATAGATAAATGCTTTGTCAAGTCTTAAAAACCACCTGAAACAGGATCCAATCAAACTTTAAGAGCGTTTTAGGGTACAAGCTTTAATGCGTGGATGTTATGACTCTCAGCACTTTGGAACTAAAGGGTTTTACGAGTTGGTATATCAATCAGATAGTTTTGTATCAATTCCAACTAAACAGAAAAGTTTATTTAATCGATTTCAATCTGTTTACAATAAATACAGATGTGGGCTACATTTTTTAATATTGCGAGATAAAAATAAGTAATAGATATACAACATATTAGCGCAAGCGTTTCTCTTAGAAACACGTAGGCGAGATTCTTCAATTTATTATTGTATTTTATCAATGTTGCGAACGAACAAGAATCAATATTTTCTTTCTTGTTCTTAGAAAGTTGTTTGTTTTACTGAATAACATAACAATCTGTTAGTTTCCGCGTAGAGTAAGCAAACATGAGAATGCACGGTGTAATTTTTACTCCCTGAAAACAAAAACATAATCAGCAATACAAGCAAAGTTGGTGTGAATACAAAAAAATAAAACAAACACTTTCACACAAAAAGTTGTCCGCGTCAAAAGCTCGTAAATTATTTCGAACATGAACACATCACATAGTTTTTCTGTACTTTTACACATTTCTTTGTGTATCACAGTCAAAAAAGGTAGTCAGCTACGTCGGGAAAATATGTACTTATGAAGTTGCCGTTCCACAATACTGGCACTTTGAAACGTAATAATTTATGTATGGTTGGCAAAGAATTCTAAATTCGAATGTTATTTAAAAAATATGGAATTCTATTCAGTCATTTATAAAAAAAAAAATGTTTATTGATTAGTGCTCTGTATTGTACACAAAACGATAATTTCATAGGCATTTATGGTAATAATATGCCTAATTTCAGGAATATGATGATGAGCTAAGTGACATCTTTTTTCTAACCTAATTTAGGTTGGCTTACAGAATTACTAAAAGTGGCTAAAATATTGTCAATTTGAGAGAATTTATAATTTTACAAAACCGTACCGAATCATGCCGACTCAAACACGTTTCCATAAGTCCCCGTTCTCAGAGCAAGGGAAAGGATTATTAAATAAAACAAGCGTAAATACCAACTAAATAATAAGAACAGGTAAACATCTTCCTCGATGTCCTTGCAACGGCAGGGAGATACTTAATTTACAAACTTTATTATACTTGCTGCCTTTGAGAAGCTCCCAAGTTTCGGTCAGTGATAAATTACTTTCATACACCAGCAATATTGTCATTGTCGGGTAATTTACATCGGAAGTCTTACGTACTTAGTACGAAATTAAGAAATTTGTAAGTGCCCAACTAAGAAGTGTCTTTCGAAGCTGGCTCTTAACAGTAATTGAGAGTGGAGGAAGAGTAGTTAAGTCATGTCTTTAATCAGAGTAAATGCAATGCTGTGGTACCGAAATTAGTTTAAGGACATGTACAAATCTCGAATTTCAGTAGTGGCCAATTCATTGACAATCAATGTAATGTCATCAAGCCTGTTATCCACGAACAGTGAAGCACTTACACCCACATTTCCCCAGAACATGTTGTCGTCGTTATTAAAACTGTTTTTTCAACCAAAATCAACGGCGTGTGAGCACTAATGGAGGTCAGTTCCACAACTCGTTGCGAGAAGATAAGCAGTTTACCTCCCACTGTAAACTACGTTTTACATTGTGCCCTTTTCAGCAAACTATCAAAAAAATACTCAAATGGCAAATAATTCCTTCCAAAAAACACAAAAGAGACGTTTAGAAAATCAAAACTAATTCTTGTTCTATGTTCTGTCCTCTATTAATTTTAACAATAATATCTGTCCCGAATCTCCTAAAAGCACTATTCTAAAATGTAAGGGACTTTGCTTTAAACAGTAATTTCAAAGTAATGGTCGAAAATGGTTGAACATTTCGCCTTAAGGTTTCTACATCAGAGTAACCTCGGCCAGTCGTTAGGAATCAGTTAATTTAGACGAAGAAAGCTCTCTAAAGTATTCAACGGTAGGTACGCAAATTGTTCATTTACGAATTCCGTGTCGGTCCCTTTCAATTGGCAGACGATTTCGACGAAAAAAGTGCCTTTATCGCAACCGTCGCATGTTCACAGAAATGAAAGTTATTAAACGCCTATGAATTTTTTCATCAATTCTGTCAATTTATCAAAATTCCCTTTCAAAGCACTCGTGCTTAATTGGATTTTTATCGCGAAAACTCATTAGTGTTTTTCAATCGTATTTTACATTAGGCATCAGTTGAACATCCAATAGGCAGTAATGTACCGGAAAGCAATCATATTGGTGTGTAATGCAAAACGTTCGGAAATATTACGACATCCCTATGAGTTCATAACAAACGTTCTATTGGGTTCGTGTATTTGCCAAATGTTTGTCGAATTAGTATTGCAACGTGTTCGGTGAATGTCCAATGCGCTCTAATTACGCCGACTATGCTCACATTGCGGAGATGTACTTGTGAGCATCTATCACGTCACCAAGCTGCTTCCACAAACATTTGCCAATCCGGTAACACATCAATTACCTCGACGTGAACTGTTTCAATATGCAGATTCATTTGGATTCGTCTAGACACATGTAGGTACACGAACACATAAACAGCATTACTGAACATTATTGGAAACGACGCGTTCGAAGCCGATCGTGACAGATGCTGTTTAAACTTGCTATTGCAAATGCACACCTATTTTCGTTCACACATTATTAAAGATGTTGCATGACAATCAGACAAAATTATAATTGGAACGCATCGAAAATGTCTCTTAATAAACTCTGGCAGGTGACCAAACTCGCGCCAGTTCTGCTAAAAACTTCTGCAGTTGTCGAACGAACCCTCTAAAAAGACGTTACTGACATTTTGTGAACAACCGTTTAAGTAATCAATTCGTAACATTGATGTGTAGCGAATTTATTTCGTGTTTGTGGATATTCTAATGGTTTCAAAGGAGCAAATTGAAACTAAGCCAAGTGTCGCGTAGACTAGCCTCAGTCGTGCAAATCATACGCGACATAACTATAAGCACACTCAGTGTCATTGTGCGCCGCGTAAACAAAACACACTGTACTGTGTAAATATTCGTCGCGCTACATAAAACACAAGTACGGAGTTGAAAGAGTGGAAGCGAAGTAGCGGAGTCAGCGTGAGACCGTTGAACGTCGAGACCCAAACCCGTAAAAATGTAGTCGACAAAGAGTACGATAGCAAAAAACACGAACAAACGAGCGTCGAAGTCAGTGTTGCGGTAGCAAATGAAGTGAAAATTATGAAGTCTAGCTTGAAGAATAAACGGTCGGGTAAAACGAGTAAGGGCAAACGCAGCAAGAAAAGGGTTAGGTTCTCAGACAGTGAGCCGGCCCCGGCGACCGGGATCACCCTGTGCGAACGTTTCGCCCGTTTTTTTCATTTCCTTTGGAAGTACACGCGGGGATCCGTGAAAAATGTTCTAAGTAAGTTTCCCTTTATTGTTTAACGCCCACCTTTTATAATATCCTGTTTTTGCGACTCTTTTTCTGATGTTGTTCTTTTTGTAAACAACTGTTTTATTAGATGTTGCTTGTTTGTTGTAGTTAAGAGGATTTTATGTCACTGAGTTTGACTTTTAATCATAATTATTTAGGTAGGTATTTCGATTTTCAAAGGCTTGGGACATCGTTGCTAATGGACATCAAATAGGTAGATAAACGCACGTCTTATTGAACAAACTAGTTATCGGTTACGTATTCACATTAAAATTATTTATTTGAAATAAACGCAACGCTGTAGAGAAACAACCAACACATTAACACCAATTACATTTTAAAGAAACATTCAAGCTATTAAACTACAAGATTCTATATTCCAGCGTCGAGTTGATCAATATTTTCAGAGGAAACTCTAGGAAGCCAACTTCAACGGACCAAGTTTCACTCTTTGAAGCATTAATGAAATTCTCGATAAGAGAAATCGATTACTTTAGTTTTCAACGAATAAATCGATACTGGAAATACATTATAGGTACCAGAGAATTTAAAAACCTTTTTTTCAAAAAAAAAAATAACCGACTTCCAAAAAAAAACACAAAAATTTAATAACTTTAGTTTCGGACGTCGGTGACTATTGTTTGTTTCATTGACTTTTTTGCCACTTACTTCCGAAAGTAAAGTTAATTTAAATTTTTTTGCGTTTTTTTTTGGAACTCTGTTATTTTTTGCAGAAAAGGTTTTATTTTACCATTTTTAGTTATCGTATCATACACAAAGCCTTGTCAATTATCACTTTCGCTATTTCTTTTACTTGGATAACATATTTATACCAGATATTTTGATTTAAAAACCAAACTACGAGTACTAAACCGATTTATATCCTTTCAGACAAAAGATGTTATTCAGATCGGTTCATAAATGACGAAGATATGAGGTAACAAACACAAAAAAAAAACAATACAACCTAATTGAGAACCTCCTCCTTTTTTTGAAGTCGGTTAAAAATAAACGACTAGAAAGGTTTTTATAAGTACACATTATTATGTTGGTCATTTACCCGTAGTCTAAAGGATTAAGTATTATAATAGGTGTACACCTACGCAAGAATCCTTATGACAGACATCTAGCTCAAGGTTTACGCGCAGGCTTTATCGATTTTCAATCTCTTCAGTGTCCATGTCAAATACAATGCTTATGACGTTTTTACTAACATTATGCGGCATCTAAAGGTAAAGGTATCAATAAAAGTCCCAAACATAAGTACGACTTGTTAAGAGTTGCTTTACCTTTTCAAAAAAAATGTTTCTAAACCGTCTAGCAGTACTTTACCGTTTATTTTTGCTAGTAATTAATTTGGCCACGTATTATAATGTATTGGACAAACGCCATGTCAAATATATGAAACCTTTCAAATTCCGTCTACTATCACTTTTATGCATTTTCAACTATTGCTTCATCTTTTGTTATTAATTACATTTTCTTAAGAATGTATTTCATCGGTGCCTACTAATTGCCTATTTGGATGTGTAAAAAATAAAATAATCTGTATCTTCTCATTCTTCTTCCATACTTATTATTACTTGTCATCTCATCAGACACCTCCTTTCTTGCCATATCATCCTTCACACAGTCCATCGATCGTTTCTTTGGTCTTCCTCTACTCTTATACCCATCCACATTCATACTCAAAACTTTTCTCACGACATTTTCTTCATTCTTCCGCATCACATGGCCATACCACGACAACCAATTACCACACTGGTAATCTGTATCTTCTATTAAAGCTAATAAATGCCAGAGTGCCGCATGCCATAGTATAAAATTTTCTTATGAAATAAATACCTGAATCTTTTTGAGCTCGTCTATCTTAATGTAACGTCCTATTTTACAAATTGTAGTGTGGACATAAATAAAATTACCATTCTAAGGTGGTGGTTCCAAAACCGATAAGAAAAGATGAAGATAGTTTTTATTTATACAGAACATGCGTATACACACACATGGCATGCAAGATGTTAAGAGTCAACATCAAATTATATCACAGTCATGTTTTGCTTAAACGGTGTACAAATATATATGGTAGGATGTTATACAAGCATCAATTAATTTTAAATTCATCCACAAAGGCCGTGTCCAATTTAGAACATAAATTAAAAGGTACAACAAAATAGTGTGTCTAGGGTACCTACGAACTCCTAAATTCTTCTATACTGTCCCAATAGGACGACTAAAAGAAGATCAATAATCAAATAGACCGATTTTTGTCGGCGAAGGGAGTACTCCCAAATGCATAATTTATTTATATTAAACTTTTTTGGCTGTAATTTAACGCGCCTCTACATCAGAAATGCCTCCTGCCTGCCCCATTAATATCCCTAAACATCGCTGAAAGAACCCAAAAATACTGACCTTACCCTCGTTCTGCAAACGGGACTTATACCTATTTTTACGAAAGTACATAATTTATTAGGGAACGTATCCGAATTTCCGAATATACGAATTATCCGAATACCGGCGTCTCATTTTTCACGTCACGCAAATTGAGTCGTTCCAACTCCCTAGAGTTTGTGCGCGACGTAAATTACAACGTTCAACTTCATCTCGACGGATGAGTGTCTATGGCTTAGCGTGCGTGTGTAACTACTCATGTCGTCATGAATTAGCGCGGGAGATCGGTCAGTAAAAGTGATGAGGGCTCTATCAAAGACTTAACGTTAAGGAGGTTTTACATGAAACAAAAGCATTCGGTAAAGAAATTGAAGAGGAAAAGTCTTTACAGTCATTCATTTTTAGAAAAAGTAAAGAACGTATGCTAAGGTATTTCTTTCCAAGGGCATTCTAGATTGTGGCATACCTTAAGCGCCCCAGACCAATAAAGATTTCTTATTAACCCTTAACTGCTGCCTTACTCATGGATATGTTTTTAGAGATCAGATTTTTTAACAAATAACAAGTTTTAATCTTATTTTCAACCCTTCTTACATCTATACTAGAATTCCTCTCGGTATAGCTTGAAAAACAAATATAAGTAACAATCTTTCAGCTTGTATAACCACTCCCTTACCCGTAGGTAGCTATTGCCTAGTCTCCAGAGACGTGCACATAATGCTACAGGGGAAATTGCCCCGGCTTCCAATTGCTCAGGAGTAGTGTAACTAGCCTTTACAAGCTCAAATGCACAAGGTTTTCTTACCAAGAGTCCGTTTCTTTTTAGAGAAAATTGGTTTACGTAATTGACGATAAGGTATTGTGTTTTGTTTTTTTTTTTATTAAAAGAATACGTTGCAGCGGTTTTCGGGTGCTGTTCTTGGGTCAAAAACAGAGGGCAAAATTTCATTAATACATAGGTAGTAACCACAGTTTTTCGTCATTAAAAGCCAGGTTGAAAACTGTGGGCTGATAGCCAGTGAAATAAAACGTTCGTTGTACTTATATGTATGTAAGATAGTTAGTACCTACCTTTTACATAAAAGACCTTTCATCGTTTTCCTTAACATAAAAGGTTGCGTGAAAATATCTGTGAAAACTTAAGCCTGAAGAAATATCAAAACTGATCTAGTGTTACTATTAATAGAAGCTTCAATACTTCGACCACTACTACCCTCACCGTTACCGCTAAACCAGACAATGAAATTCCTCATAATTTATTCAGCAACACTATAATTTTCTTAACTCTTTTGTAACTAAATGACGGAGTGAGAAAGGTGTTAATTTATAGTACAATACTTCTAAATTAGCAGAGCGTAATGACTGTGTTAAATCATTTTTACTTCGCCAAGCGGCATTACGCAGAATTTATTACACCGAATGTCTGCTTCGCACCGTTCGCGCGAATTAAGGAAATTATTTGCCTAATTGTTGTTTAATGTATTAGAAAGACGTTGTTTTCGCTGCTGCTTTTTTGTTTTTCTTTTTTTTTGTATCAACATTCAGTTAACATCATGTTTTTCTAATTATCCACCTGTGAAATCTTGTTTTTTTTTGTCCAGGCATTTTGTGAAAATATCGGAATTAGGAAATTGTGAATTCAATTTTTATTTACGCATGACTAGCTTAAAATGCCTAGCCCTTCCTAACTATATTGGGGTCGAAGCAGATGAAACTAAATATCAATATTTTACAAAGAGCAACAACCTTCTGACCTCCACAACCCAATTACTGGCCAATACCGATATTCAAAGGATAAATCGTTTGTTAAACTTTCAGGAATTCAGAATGTAGATAACTAGGGATTCAAACATTTCAGCTAATTTTACTCCAGAAATATCTATCTTTTTTTATAAAATTTCTAGAATCTCTCGGTTTAAGAATCATGTATAGAAATGGTCTAGTTGTCGTTCGATTCCCAGATCGGGTAATGTTATTGGAATTTTGCGTCAAGAAATTCTCAGTAGCAGCCACGGTGTCTTGATTTGTGCCCAGTCGATAGCAATAGGCTCGCCCAATATTACATGGGACTTAAACATAACTGGAAAAAGTGGATGTGGGTACTATTAGGTACACCTCTGCTTAACCCTTAGGGCTTATGATTATGTTATGTACAGAATTCTTGGTAAATGACTATTTCACGATGTCTCTCCTGCAGTATAAGTATGTATGTAATCACTCCCACACATAAATATCCGTCCCATATCATCAAGCATCATGATTAATGTTCGCAATCACCAGTCTATTACACGACAGGGCTGGCACTGTTTATTGGCATAAATGAGGCGAGCCCTATGTGTGCCAGCTTACCCCTCCGCTAGATAGTATTGTTACTGGTAAATGGAGATAGTTTACGTGAAGAGTAAAAAGTACAAATCAAATAAATCCTCTTACAGTAGTTTTCACTGCTCGAGATTTGTTCCTAATCCAAAATAGCCCGGTATTATTATTTTATACGCAAAAAGAAACGAATAACATTCAAGTAAGTTACACGATACTAAATTTTTTTGAGGCTTTGCTTGTACTACTCTAAGAAACCAGCTGATGACACTTGAGTTCAACTTGATTAAGACAATGGTCTTAATCAAGTCAATCTAAGCTAGAAATGTTAGTCAACTAGTTTGTTTATATACACCAAAAATATAAGAGTACTCTATTTGCTTTCCTGCCACATGCGGTACGCCTGACTTCTCGTCTCTTCACAAACAAAAATCTAGTGCCTCACCTCACTTTTTCAAACAGGGTTTTTAAACCACATTACTACTTACAATAAAATTATCTAAATTACAGTCTAACGTCATCATCATCTGCCTAGCCTTTTCCCAACTATGTTGGGGTTGGCGTCCAGTCTAACCGGATGCAGCTGAATACCAGTATTTTACATGGAGCGACTGCCTATCTGACCTCCACAACCCAGTTAGTACAGGGTAATACGATACCCCTTGGTAAGACTGAAATTACCGTCTAACGTATCTTAGTGCAAATACCAATAACGTGAGAGAGTTAAAGATACGGGGTGATTGGCCCCAAAACTACTTCACGATACAAAATAACAGATATTTCTACATGGAAGTAATTTCGTCGCAACAGCCGAACTGTTAATGCCTATTATCATGACGTTTCCTGACACAAATCGAGCCTTTCCAATTTCCCGCCTTCGAAATCATAGGAAATCGAAATACCGACGTCATTTTAATCATTACCCTTTGGAAATTGTCGTAAATACAAATGATATGTAAATTGTATATAATATAATATTTGAATACAAGGAAATAAACAACATCTGTATTTAACTGCATCCGGTTAGACTCGAAGCCGACCTAGATTCGCACATGTTTTCAAATCTATACAAATAAATAAAATTGAAGTGTCTGTTTGTAATTTCAAAATAAAAGCTTTTTACTGAATGCATTTAAAAGTATACACGGCAGTATCGAGGAAGGTATAACTATCAGCTAGTTGAAATATTTAAAATAATTATTATAATAGCATAGAAACACATAATATACCCATAGTATATAAATGTGTTTCTACACACATCATATATTTTGCTTAAATTATACTACGGAAGATTGCATGTTTCCCTGTGCAACGATTTTCAAATTCCGTTTGTCACAACTAGCCCAAATTGCGTCGCATTGAAAACAGAAGCATGAGGCATGCTCGATAGTTTTGTCGCTACACTCGTTACACATTAGCTAATTGACTGTTAGTCGAGTTTAAATATGACTTAAACTTATGAGAAACAATAATTAATGTACAGTCAGTAAAGTTCAATGTTGGCCACTTTTCAGCCTTATGACATAACATAAACATAACATCACGCCTGTAAATACCGAAGTGTTAGGCAGAGGTGTACCTAATAGTACACCCACATTTCGCCAGTTCTGTTTAAATCCCATGTAATAAAGGACGAGCCTTTTGCCATCAACCGGCCATAAATTCAGATTCCGTGGCTACTGAGAAATTCCAAATAACACTTTTCCCCGACCTAGGAGCCGAACCCAGGGCCGCATGCCCAGCAGTCGCGCTTACGACCACTAGAGCAACAATGCACTCGATCTTACGACAAAGGGTAGAAAGTACGACCCGAATAGCGCAGCGGTAGTGAGGCTGTCTTACGTTCATAGGGTTCCGGGTTCGAATCCCGGTAGGAGCAAGTGTTTGTGTGATGAGCATAGACATTTGTTTCCGAGTCATGGATGTTAATATGTATAATAAGTATGTATTTACAAACAAAAAGTATCTATGTAATATATCAACTATCTGGTGTCCACGACACAAGCCTCGTTGCTTAGTGTGGCACTAGATGGCGCTGTGTGTAATGTCCAGCGATATTTATTAAAAAAAAAAGTGGTTAGAAGCCCAAGTCATTGGTTGGTCATAGTGAAATTTTTATTTGATATTTATCTAAATCTCCAAATCCAATTCTACCACACTAAACGATCGACTCCAAACCTTTAAGAACAAGACACTTCCATTGATATTCCGAACTCAAGGGTCTTTCTTTTACGAAGCCGAGCTAAAAGCAGTATCGTCGGTAAGTGCATAGCTGAGCCACGTAGAGCTGTAACCAGTCGCTTTAAAAACTGAGACTGTAGAACTCCTCGACTAGAAAGTGAGGAAATCAATCTAGTTACTGAAATGGACTGAGAATGGATTCGATATAGTAGGTCTTTCACCGTATAAGTTATAAGTCTAAAAATATAAAAAGCATAATTAATAAGAATACCACTTATCCATTCAATTATTTTCTCTGTCGGTTGACAAGCATAAATCAGCAAAATTTAAACTGATAAGACTTAGGCTCTTTGTTATTCGTCCAAATCCTGACAAGTAAGCTTTAAAATTGTAGTCAAAGTTTAGTCTAACGATCCTATTACATACGATCTTCATCTGCCTAGCCTTTTCCCAACTATGTTGGGCCGGCTTGCAGTCTAACCGGATGCAGCTGAATACCTGTTACGTACGATGACGAATGTAAAAGTAGAAAGAGAAATCTAATGTCAGAACGGGAAATAAAGCTAGGCTATAGGTACTTACATACAAGGCACAGTTTATCAAAACTAGACATGACAACGACCACCAAATGGTCAAGTAATGGTTATTGGTACGGTCAATTTAGGCACGGTATATTGGAATATTCCAAACAAATTATGATTATCTCTAACCCATTTAAAACAATGCTCCATTCACTAAATTCCCGTCTAAAATAGACAAAGCAGAGCCCCAAATCCGGCCATTACTGACTACATTGAATTGTCATCGAAAATGCGGTTAGAATTAGCCGTGGTCGGTAAAACCCTGCGCGGGGTATTTAACAACAGTAAGCTGGCCCAATACGGACTCATTGGTCGTATTGAAATGACGTCACGAACAGAAATCCCCTTCTGACAATGACATGTGACGTTTTAATAGTACTAATTCATTTCAGTCAACACTTCCGTAACAGTATAAAGTTATCCAGTGAGCCAACTAGGCTCTTTTTGTGAAATTAAACGCGACTGTACGGATTGTCAACTAAAGTTTTTGTTATGTTGCATACACATAAAACGTAACCTCTTTACTCGATGCGACTGTTCCATTTTAGTCGCGAGAAACATGTGACCTGAAGCATGCTTAAAAATCGTGTAAACGATTTGCATAGTCTAAAAATATGTGTGAGTTGATTCAGACTATTTGTTCCTAGTTGAATTACTGCATTTTAATACTGTAGTAATATATTTCAGTGAACACTTTAGTAGTTTATGTAATCAGTGCCCCGATGTTCAATTAAGGATGACGTCAATGTTTGTGTAATTTGTCACTGTCAGTGTCTGTGACACGATAAGTGTCGTGAATGACGTGACGTGTCTCTTATCTCTTGTCACGTTACAGGATAGGTCAAGAGGACAGTAGTCAGTATTCATAACACTACAAAGAGCATTGAGAGCCATAAGCAGCCTCGGCAGCCGCTTTTAGTAGCGGCATTGTTCTCATACTAATCAAAAGTGTCTAATTTACTTGCTACGACAAGAATAACGTACATATATTTGAAGGCGATCCGTGATAGAATATATCTGAGTATACAGACTGGCGTCTCTAGATGCTGCCGGTGCGGCAATTCCATTTCCTATGCATCATCCCTTATAACCAGAAAGATTCAGGCCACAACGGGCCGATAGAGGTGTATGATTCATTATCATTTTGTCACATCCATCAATTCAACATTCTTCTGAAAGTACACTGACAGCGATTAAATGCTTTTTTCACGAATTCCGTGAATTAAAATCGTATCAAAGGCATTGCAGTGACGACGGACCGAAACGAAAAAATCAGGAAATGAAAATGCGAAGCTGTTAAAGCTATTCATCATTTCCACGAAATCTACTTTTGACTGATGCGGTATTGTTCGATTCGTTAATCTATACAGTGGAAAATTGATGTTAGCTTGATTTTGCAACAATAATGTGAATCGAGGTAATAAAGAAGATATTCATTAATTTGAGCAAAGAATTGCTGTATCTATAAATGATTTGGTGTATTTATTGTAATGTGTTTAAGACATCGCATCGCCACAATGTTGTTGGAATTATTTTCGGTCTCCGACAGGAATCTCAAACTTTGGTCTTCGATTAGGTCTCCAGATGCTTTGAATAAATCCTTTTTTGTTTTTTACTTTACGTACAATATTATTTACATTTATAAATTAAAAGGACCTAAAGTAACTAACTGAACAATAAACTAAATATTTGCGCCAAAAAGAGTCCTCCTCAACGCTGTCAACTGGTAATTGCCCCAAGAGACTGGCGGCGTTGCCACGTTGTATGGCAACGCTTAGCCTCTGGTCAAGGTAAAAGCCGGCCCTTGGGTCTTGGGAAGTGTCAACCAAGCGTTAATAAATGAGTAATATATTTATTTGCTAAGAATATCAGCCATTACATGTCTTCCCCGGCGAGTTCAATTCGTGCGAATCGTCCAATAACCCTACCAAACTAATCAGCCGCCGAACACAGGTCTAAACTCAAGCCCATAGGAACACCTAAATGTATGGTATAAATGGTCTAGTGGTCGAAAGCGCGACTGCTGTGCATGAGGTCCTGGATTCGATACCCGGGTCGGGCAAAGTGTTATTGGAGTTTTCCATCTGGACTGTCTCAGTAACAGCCACGGAGCCTGGATTTGTGCCCGATTGATGGCAATATGCTCGCTTCCTATATTACATGGGAATTAAACATAACTCGCCAGAAATGTGGGTGTACTATTAGGTACACCTCTGCCTAACCTTTCGGGGGTTACAGGCGTGATGTTATGTTATGTTATGTTAAAGGTAATCTTCTACGAAAAAGTCTATCCTTGTATCTTCAACGCCCAAACTACACCTGCAAAACTATGTAATTAATGAGTTTGTCACAAACATGTCAAAGTAACACTTCACCAAGAGAACAAGTCTAAAAGTTAATACGCAAATAGATTTACAGCCCATTAACATACAGTTTAATTTATACTTCAGTCTACAGCTACCTCGTACAAAACGCCTCATCAATCATATTTCACACACCAAAATGACAATTTAAACCTAAACGGTATGCTAATAAGATTCATTTCCCAAATGGCGTGACAGTTTACCTCTAAATAACATAATGCATGTCACACAAATTTCATATTGGCTCAATGTGACGCAAAATAGTCATTATTCATGCAGATTTGTGTCCAAGGTATATGTCTAAGCGATACTGTCTGTGTTTTATAGCCGAAATAAAATGTATGTTTAGCTTTATTACTCTTGGTAGGTACCTACTTTGAGTTTAACTTAATGATAAAGTTCCGTGGAGAGTATTCCTTGAAGACGGAAATGTCTCTTGCTCTAAAATTTCCCGCGTTATGTTAAAGTACCATGTCATTGAAGACGAGCCGATTGCTGTCAACAGCAATTCGACCCGAATTGACGACCCGAATGGCGCAGCGGTAGTGAGGCTGCCTTACGTTCATAGGGTTCCGGGTTCGAATCCCGGTAGGAGCAAGTGTTTGTGTGATGAGCATGCACATTTGTTTCCGAGTCATGGCTGTTTATATGTATAATAATTATGTATTTACAAACAAAAAGTATCTATGTAGTATATCAACTATCTGGTGTACACGACAAAAGCCTCGTTGCTTAGTGTGGCACTAGATGGCGCTGTGTGTAATGTCCAGCGATATTTATTTATTTATTATTAATTCGTGACGAAAAACAACACGCCCAGAGAATCGAGCTTAGGACCTCATGTTTAGTAGTAGCACCTGTTACAAACGGGTGATAAACGGAGCAGTCAATATTCTACATATATGGAAAAAAGTGGTAAGTCCGTTTTCAATGTCACGTAATCTTTCGTGGCTCAGTCAAGATTTAAGTGTAAAGACCGACAATAAGAAAAAATCTTAATTTTCAACCCAAGTATTAATTCTCTTTCTTCCACTTCCATTATAAATTGTATTCAATCTGATAGCCAAACAATAAAAATAAACAGGCGTTCTTCAAAATTCTTAAATTCGTTCACAATAAACAAATACTTAACATAAGTCACGTTCTTCGCAAATTTGATGAACAGGAATGGACAATAATCACATTGAACAAAAGACATGAAAGAAAAATAACGGAACGTCAAACAAATTAAGATTTGATGAATTAAATGTGAATGGGGATTTAAAAATAGATGAAAACAGGAAGGACAATGCAGATATTTATGAAGTTTTATCTCCATTACAGGAATCACAGTGTGATGTGTCTGTTTTATTTGTAATTAATCAGCTTCATACAATTACCTGTCGAAGTCTTCTGTTTTATTTTACTCTTGCTAAACACCAAGATCGTCTTTTGAACTAGACATTTTTCTTTGTTTCTGTTTTATGTATCTTTAATAGTTACTTTGTCCTTAGAGTCTTGTTCGTCTTTCTCAATAAATCCTACAATAATTTTCTCCACATTATTATGTCTATTGAAAAGGTCGCGGCTAAATAATAACAGATGCTCGGATAAATCTTCAGGTTAAGCCGCGCTTGCCTAGGTTGGCAGGTAGACGGGTGACCCCCCGTAACATACCGAGTTTTCTCCGTGCCTCGGAAAGCACGTTAAGTCGTTGGTCTCGCCTGTCATTTGTAGATCTTTGATAGTCGTTACAGGTAGTCAGTGGCCCGAAAGTCTGACAACCAGTCTTACTTACTAAGGGGTATAACATTAACCAGTACTATCTGTGTTGAGGAGGTCAGATAAACAGTCGCTCCATGTAAAATACTGGTATTCAGCTACATCCGGTTAGACAAACTAACTATGTTAAGAAAAGACATTACCATTGTCTAATTCTCCCAATTTGATTTCATGTCATTTCACTTTTGCTTCATAAGGACCATTATCAATGATTAAACAAGAATTATTTGCCAAGCCCCATCAAAATGAAACAAATGAAAAATGCTTTGCCACGTTATACATTTACGACATCACGTCCCCCACAAAAGAGAATTTCATCCCACCCAACCTTATGAAAACACAACAAAATCGTAATGTGTTTCATCATAAAACCTCATTTGATTGTTCTTGTCAATACGAGATCTCGTAAAGTCGTCTTTTGTTAATGAACCTGATCTCTGCCGGCTGTCTGGGTTAAGAATAGAAGTTGTTTACCACATCGTCCATTGTATACGTTGAGCGTTACTCTCATCTGTCGGAGATTGGTCTTAAATTTATCAGGTGCTAATATTTATGCTTATGAATTGTGAAGCTGCGGAGCGAGGTGCGAGGATGATTTAATAAAAGCACGTTGAAAATTTTCAGGTGAAAAACAGTGGATTAGTTTCGATTTTGAGGAAATATGGGTTTCTATTAATAATTGTTATTAAAATTTGCATTACTTTCCAAGATATCCATCAATTTCATGGGCCTATGAGGCGTTTTTTCTTTTCATGTGATTGTTATTTGAAAGATCATTGAAATGTATAAAAAGATACGTCATGTTGTGCAGATTACGATATTTTAGTTAAATTAAACAATTCATCGTTCACTGACTATTTTATGACGGTAAAGAAACAAAGGCGGAGTTCAGAAACTTCTGCGAAAATGACGTCATTCAGACATAATATACTTCCGAACTTCAACGCCAATAAACACAGCACGACACGACTTTGGCATAGATTCGGTAATCGCAGTTATACTACTGAATTATTACGAGGAGAACCGTTAGTATTTCGTCTCCACACATTCCACTGTTCGTTATAAAGTCTTTAGAATTCGCGCGTGGACTGGCTGTTACTGATATGCATTTACGCGCAGTGTATTCCGGGCTCCCGAAACAAAAGGTGTTCAGTGCGCAGTGTTGTGCCAAAACACTGCAAAATAGCTTCTAAAGTCAACAAAATAAAGTGCAAATCATAATGTCGGTGAATATTGATATGGAGAACTTTTCTGCGAAGAAGAATCTGAGGCGCCGCACGTTGAATACTATTAAATCGGCTGTGACGGCGCTCAAACAAATCGCTAGTGAGTGCTCCCAAATTCTATTATTTGGTGTATAACACTTTTGTAAATCCAATGATATTTTTCTCGGAATGTCGCCATTTTTCGGGAGCGTATAAAAGCGAGCAATATTTTAGTGAGCGAGACAGATTCGATTGATTGCTCAAATCGATTTCTCGACTTCTTTTGTTTATTGTACGACAGTAGTGAATAGATATTCATGTAACGCACTTGCTCTATAATATTGTTATCAGTGAATATCGATGTCGCCTCATCAATATTAATGGACTTAATTGTCATAGTGCGAAATGTTGTGAATGATTTACTTACACACGTTATTATTTTCAACTTAATATATGATGAAAACTTACCCCGATTCACTCCTTCGTCTACCAGCACATTTATTATTCAACATTATCACAACTTTATAAGTACGGTATTTATTCAGCGGCTGGTAGTCGGAACCTATTATTTTTCCAAAACGTTTATTCCAATTCTAATAAAGCAAATTCAATATTTACATATCGTGATAACTTTGGAGGTTGGAAATAAACCCGGAGACCATTAGAGGCGCGGCTTACTTTTCACAACACTTACTAAAGTGCGCGGTAACAATTCGTCGAGTATTTGCGAGACGTCAGCTTCTATAATGAAGGTGTCATTCAGGGGCTCAGTAAACCCATTGTGTTTGTCATCTCGCGCTCAAACAGTCTCGTCACTCTCCAAGAAACTCTAAGAAACCAGCGATCGTTTGTTGTGGACAGAAAACACTTCACAATTCGTTACGTTTTATCTTCCAATCTTTTGTTACACCTGCGTTTTGGTAACTGGGCCAATCTTGACGTTTATAAATGAACCGCGGCTTACCATTGTCTCTTCACATTGATTTGATGTTACACCGGCCGTTTCTGATGAATTATGGAATGAATTTGCATAAATAAACCTTGTTTGCTAAAAGCTTCCTTCAAATGCTGATGCATAATTTAATATAGACCTTATCCTTGAACACAACAGATGGGCATGACATGTACCACGGCAAGTTATGGATAATTTATAATTTGGAATACTTGTAACCTAGTTACAGCTCTTGCCAATGGAGTTTTAAGTAATCACAAGTGTGTAAACTGAGTTGTGATTTAGCTACCCGCAAACTTTGTTTGACAAATACTGGCGCCCACCGCGGGACTGCAGAGATTGAATTATAAACACGCTTACAAGCTTTAATTACATAAATATTCATGTGTATTCCGTTACTTTTGCGACATGTGCTTGTACACAAGAAGCTGCAACATATGTCGGATTTAGACATGGTTTTATTATTCCGGAACCAGCCCTCTACATTTTATATGCATTTTTTCCCATACATTATGTACTAATGTATTTAAAGTGTAATTACACTAAGAGACAAAGTTACAGGTAGGTGCACGTATTGTTATTATCAATTCATAAGTAACTGTAATCTTAACAGTTGTTACCGAAACATAAAAACACTTACTGAACGTGATCCAAAATAAACATTAATATTTCCGAATTACTATAAAACTTTGCCAGTATTTATAAAAAAGTGTCACCCAATCCAATATTTCTTTTACTTTAAAAACACCTGTCCAATTTCACACTCCACATCTACACAATAAATACTTCATCTAACTTTCGTTTTTCCAACTCAATGATAATCGTTGAAGCTCGTAAATAGCCCGAAGTTTCCCCATTTCCCGCCAATACGGGTCGAGGCCCGCTTTTATTTGGCGCGCTTCCTGACCGCCATCTTTTCAATGTGGAGGCCAAACTTATTACCTTAGGTCGATCATTCACCGCATAGTCATAGTCAAATTGAGACGTATCGACTTTAAAATTAAGGGTTTTTTTTTCATTTATTTTTTATTAAGCAATATGAAAAGGTGATCTCTCTGCCGCATTTTAGTATTTTTCTTTTTTTCTGTCATGATCGTTTTTAGCTGATAATGCTACAACGCACAAGACACGTACTAGAATCAGAAAAAAAACTATACAATACGCAGCATTTTAAATCGACAAAGTTCAAAAGTAAAATGAGCAAATCGATATTATGTTGGAGACAATTCAAACGCGTCTTTTATTTCGAGGTGTTATTGGATATACCTGTTTAATTTTCATTTGTTTTAGAATATCATTTAAGTTCACTTGGTCCAGGAATCACCATCTGCCTATCCCTTTCCTAAATACATATATATAGTATGTTGGGGTCGGCTTCCAGTGTAACTTGATGCAGCTGAATACCAGTATTTTACATGGAGCGAATGCCTATCTGACCTCCACAACCCAGTTAGTACTGGGTAATAACGATACCCCTTGGTATCTGGTTGTCAGACTTTCGGGCCACTGACTACCTGTAACGACTTTCAAAGATGTACAAATGTCAGCCGGGACCAACGGCTTGACGTGCTTTCCGAGGCACGGAGAAAACTCGGTATTTAATAGGCGGTCACCCATCCACAGACCAACCCTGGCAAGCGCGGCTTAACCTGAAGATCGACCCCCGAGGGGCTGATATTATTTAACCACGAGCTCCTCACTTTGTCCAGGAATCGTAACACAAAAATGTGAACTTGCAACATTTATTTCTATTACACTCGCAATTAGTTCCTAATTTGCTTACACCACCACAAGACGCTGTTACCATCCTCTGATAACCCGTCAAACAATATTGATGAATAGATTTTTTTAAGCTATGGATGAGACATTTGCCCAGCAGTGGAACAAGATTTAACAAAAGATTATATTTTAACGGAAGTTCCTGCTAGAGATCCTATTACTGTTCTTTTTCTTTTTTACGTGTCGATGAAACTCAAATTGTGTTAGACCAGTATGTAGTCACCTGCACTGCGCTAACGTTTGCTTCGATTAAAACCTGAAAGGTGCAAGTGGTTGTGCATGATGGGCCGGACAGGAGGTGGGCATATCCCGCAAAGGGGCTCCACACTGGTGTTCTGTGTTCACTATTCACCAGGTCAACGTATTTTCAGCACTAACACTGAATCAACATCGCTTTATTTCTCAATGAAATGGTGAATTAACTCGCTTTCATGCATAAATAGTCGATCGTAATTAGGTAACCGTAAAATTGGGTGTTACGAAAGCCATTTGCGTGGTTGAGTCACGGGAATTGCCCTAAATAAAGTTGTACAGATATATGCACCTATGTTGATTACATGACTTCTGTATGCAAGCAAAAGCTGAATGTTTTTTTTTAGTTTGATGCCTATCTGTACATAATTAAGGGTTGTATCCTAAATACTGCCGCTTTGTAGTATGTACAGAGAAGATTTTATTTTTTATTACGTACAATTTTTACCAGCCTTGAGTCATTTACTCTATGCAAATTGCTTTTGAAGTCTTGGTAGACCTAGTTACTAGTACAAAGACCATTGCCTATAGCCCTATCGGTCAAGCCCAAATATTTATTATTATAATCAATATTCAGATCATCCATCATTTTAACAGCACACTTGACCCAATTCCTTTAAATCGACACAACAAAGAATTCGTTTTAAAATAATAAGTGTCTTTGCTCCCAATACATACAATTTGTAAGCAAAGCAAAAATCCGACTGGCGTACCGACGGAATTTAAATGACAGAAAGCCTGTTCGAGAGGATTACAGCGCTCTATAAAGGAACAACTTTCGCTACGAGCGAGACTCCTCGGGAAGTATTCGACTTTCAGCCCCTAATGCGATCTTAAAATATTTTCATTTAGGCTGAATAATATTTTATTTTCATCCATTTATATATGTTTTTATCTTAATTGTGTTTCTCTCAGTCATTTCTTCATCGTCTTTCGCCTAGCTCTCTCCAACTACGTTGCTGTCGGGTCTAAAGTGAAGCATTTTAAAAGGAGTGACTGCACAAAACAAGTACTGATTCATAGGTTTTCAGCCTACAATAATTGTAAAGTGCTTTCTCCATGAAAACATTATCATTTTCTGCTAGGTTGCTGGATTTTTAAATCATTATAGAAACTAAGCTTTATCTGGTATATTTCATTATTTTTCAAATTGATAATACCGTGAGGTTCCGTTATAACTATCTCATATTTATCTGTCTGTTACTATTAAAGTATTCGTGCATGCAATATCTCGTGCAGCGCATTCGTGCATGAATATCCAATGTTCTGAGCGATATCATTATGTCTTACTTGGTCAAGATAATGTTGTGGCCCGCCTTTCCGTTTTACTCCACGATATTGTAGATACGAAACTTAGAATTTGTTGGCGCCAAGTGAAGTTTCGTATAATTACAAGACAAACACATTACTAGAGTCCATTTACCAATTCTCCTACAACTTACAGCGCTGGAGAAACATTTTATTGTTTTACTCTACCGTTAATTTCTTGATCCCAGAGTTAAAGATGTACCTACGTATGTGTTGTTTGTAAGTTCTTGACGAGGTGATTCATTAGCATACACGGTTTTTCACAGTTCGCTTTGATCCACACTCGAGTGACCGCACGTAATTCAATTCTCAAGTGGTGGAGAATATTTTGTTTTGAAATGAAATCAACGTTGATATCTTGATATTGTTCTAGGTCACTGAGTCTTCTCGTTTGAATCTTCTCGTTGCTGAAGTACTGTCCAGAATGTTGTCGAACGTAGATGACATTCATCTGGAATAATCTAGATGAATACTGCCTTAGTCTTCGAGGAAAAAGTCGTGAAACATAAACCATAAAGACGTACGTAATGTGGAAGACAAAAACCTAAAAAGAAAAAATATGTTTTCTTACTCTCAGTATTATTATAATTGAGCGTCTTGTTCGTAAATAATGGGACTTGTTCGCGTATGCTTTAGTTTTTATACGAGTCCTTATTTTGTATTCCAAGAATATATAAAAGTAAATCGTGAGATTTCAGCTCTGTGGCAAGGATGAAATTGGTCCCTTCTTCAGTAACAGTCTGAAAAAATTACATTATCAATTTACATTATACAAATTAAAAACCAACTAAAATACTGCTATAAAACCTCTTAATTAACCTTTAATAATTGTCTATTACGGCATAAAATACTGTGTGTCTTCCTTCAATTAAAATCGTAACCTTCACTGAACACAAATTCTTTATACTCAAAATACATTTGTAAACTCGCAAGTTTGACCTCGCACAAGTAAAATTAAAATTCACAAAAGCTCGCCAAAATTCACACTCGCATCATTCTCTTTGGCTAGTTTTTAATCTAACATCCTATAACATCCAATGCGAGTCGAAAAACCCTTCACAGTTTTATCCGTGAACTTGTAGCCAACCAATTAAAAACCAGACGGGATCGTTCGAGGACACTTGGGGCCAATATTCAGACGCCTAACATTTATTTTTTCGCTTTACACGGTTCCATGGACCACCATTTCAACTACGGATGAGTGAAACTTGACGTTAGGAATTTTAAGCTATTTTCGGCTTGACCGCTTTAAAAACCCTTTAACGAGCCACTGATGCGGCGTAATGGGTTTCAGTGGTGCGGGTAAAGCCTACCACTAGTTTGAATTAAAACTTTTTCAATTGAAACTCTTTCGTGCTAGCTTGTTTCGATCCTCATTTTTTTTTTTTATTCTCTTTTCGAATTTTTTATGTTCCATAACTAACAAATGGTAGAACATCCATCCACAGACCTGCCCACTCAAGATCTCGTGTGCATAATTACCGAGTCACGCAGAATTAATTGCTCGGCCTTCCTTCTGAAGGATTAGCCCGCGTTGCGTGTTCACAAATAACAAATCAGACGCACCTTTACAGAAGCTACCTCACGGATAACAGGAGAGAAGAAGGGCCTCCATTCATTTTCATCCGCTTTACTTAAATCACCTCGAATTAGGGATTATTTAGGCGTTTATTGCTCACAACTGCTCTCTCCTCTCGCGGGAATCGATCCGGCCATGTTGCCGACTGTATATAGATTTAATTTGGCCCACAAGAACGCCGACGAAATTGGCATTCGACCTGATTGGTCAAATGTTATTTTATTACCTATTATGTCTAAAGGTTTAGGGATAGGTTTATTTTACGACGTACAGCTAAAGGAAAGCTCCTTTGATCTCCAGTTTCTGCAAGTTATAGCGAATGGAGTGCCAAAGAGAAAGCAGTGAACTGTGGGCTTATATTTTCCTCTGAATCTACATAATAATTTTGCTTATGTTGACGTTTGTCGCTGTATCAAGGAAAATGCGCATACATATGTACAAAACTTTGGTTAGACTGCAGGCAGCTGATCAACGAGCAAATTAATGAGTTCTTTGCCAATACGCCATCCGCAAAAGACATCATCATAAGTCTAACATGTCCGACTGTCCGTTTGATATTTGTTATTCATTTTATTCAAGTATCTAAGGCAACTATAGTACATCCCTAACATACACGAATCACAACAATAACACGAACAGCAATCAAAACGGGCATGCAGTCAGCCGCAAGCCGATCAAATATACAGATCTCAACTGATTTCCATTCTGCATAATCGAAGGAGACAGGAATGGATGGTGGAATATATCAAACCGGATGACACTGCATTTTACAAGTACCAGGGAACCGATGACGTAACAATCTTGTAATAATATATGAGCCTGTTGAATTTTTACGAAGAAACGAAGACTTGAAACAAGTCGTAAAGACTCTCATGAAAAGTTATATAATTTTTCGGATACGCTTCGAAGTGACATGGACTTTTGTGCTTGTGTTATTGGCACTTAAGTTGATTCCACTTGCCGTATTGGTTAAGTGGTTGTGAGCAGTCAAGTTTGGGAAGAAGTTTGATACGCGACAGGTTAGAAATACTCTTTAGTAAACAATGTGTCGTATTCGCAAAAATCGAAATGCCGGAAATGTCACATGTAATTATTAGGATGGGTTAATCTGTCTGGAAAATCCAGGTCATACCTGGAAATTTCGGGACTGCCAGTCCATTTGGTAGACTACCGAAATAGAGCAATGAAACTTCCGTTTTCCATGAATACGTTGCACGAATGGAACATGAGACAATGATTGTCGCCGGATTCGATTCCCGAAACTAGGCCAATAATTGTAAAGCCTTTAGATTTGTTCCGAGTCTGGATGTACGGCATAATTCGTTAGGAGGAAGCCAAACTGCACTGCAAAGGTTGGCTGCTCACTCGCAATCTTACATCATGCAGGCTAAAAACAGATTTTTGTTGTATTCGATCATTCGAATTTAGAACCAGTTTCAATATCGTAAGACGGAAGAGTCAAGTTTAGTTTGTTGGTTTTTTTTTGCTCGAGTTAAAGCGAATGAGTCATCATCATTCAGCACCGAATGGTGCTGTGTTTGTGTGACCTCAAATAAATTGGGATAAGGGCAGGAGAATTCCTGCCCTTATCCCAATTTATTTGAGGTCGGCGCAGCATGTCTTCTTCTCCCATACCAATCACCTCCTATCTATCCTTTTTTTGTCATGAACGAGTATTGCTGAAAATAAATAGATACAATTTAGCCAAGTTTTTTTATTGGCAACTAATTCCTATTGTCCGGTACCACCGCTTGGTACATTTGGTGGCTCCAGTGCTGTACAAACCCTAAGTCGCTATCAAACCTTTTACTACGCCACAGATTTTGTCCAAAATTAACGGTGTGCTTAGACGAAAGTAACTTAGTAAAGCAAAAAAGTTTGCTGACCTCATTTGTTTTAAGCAAGCGTGTGCCGAGAATGCTTTCGTTGCTCGGCCGCATTTTTGTAAGAATAGAAAAAAAAGGCTTAAAAAACACAATGCTCGTTTCATCTTGCATTTGTTTTTTTTTTAAATTAAACCGTTTACTTGACTGTTTCTTCAAAGAATTATACATGTTTGAAGGTGCATACATTTTATCTTTTACACAAAAAGTAACACTAGAAATCATGTGAGCCATTTTAATATCAACCACATGCTGTAACCTAAAAATTTTTAAATAATGACTGCCTTGCTGGTCTCATGCATAACGTCCTGGGTTCGATTCCCGGGTCGGCCAATTTTGTTATTGGGTTTTTTCATCAGAAATTTCTCAGTAGCAGCTCTGCCTAACCCTTCGGGGATTACAGGCGTGATGTTTTGTTTATGTATGTGATAAAACCAAGGTTTTTTCAATTCACTCTCTAAAATGGGTCCCAAAAGAAAACAACCTTATTGCGTTGCGAATTTTCTTTCATTTTCCCCACCACCCGTTTTTCATGGGTAATTACCCCCGTAAGCGAAATGACGTCATGCGTGATTGATAACATCCCTGATTAATATTTTATGTAATCTAATAAAATACATTTCTTAGATACATATGAGCCTTTTTGGCGCCGAATAAAGATGGTGGTGTAAAAGCAAAAGCTTTAACCTTTAGGTAATTGATTCTTTTTATGTTCTTTATTGAGTTCAGTTTGGGCTTTTTAAAAAGATCTATTAATCATTTCGTGTTATTGTACTTTTAGACGGACGCGGTATAAATTAACCTTTAGAAGATGGATTCAACTACTTTTTTCCAAGTTAATTTTAAAGGAAAACGTGCCTATTTTAACAACATAAAAAGAGGAAACGTTTAACGATATCGATTTTCCTCGTCGCTTTAGATAACTGAATGTTTGTATCAAATCAGTTGTATTGCAACTTTTATGTTTTCGCCAACTGGACACACTCCAGTATTTTTACAAAAAAGGATACATTCAGGTTAATTATCGCCTCGTTTATTGGATTAATGAACGAAGCGATTTCATGAAAAAGCTGCCTCGCTTTTTGCTTGAAAAACCCTATTAACCTATTTAAGAAAAATTTTGAAATTAAACAAATATGAAACAATTAAATAATATCCTGATTTCATAATATGAAGACAAGTATACTTAGCTAATGTTACCGTTCCCAGCAGTGGGACGTTTAGTGGCCGATGATGATTGTGACACAAAACATTAATCTGCGTGACTGTACCTTGTCATGAATTCGAGTCAAATGCGAAAGGGTGTCTATTTGGCGATGACATAAAAGTAATTTAATTTAAGTTTCACTGTGGACACGCGGAAAAATCTTGTGGTGTCCAGGTGACAAAATAATAAGTCATACTAATTTTGAGTTTCAACAACTGGACACACGTGTGTCCAGTCTCTCATGTCGAGTTGGTGAATAACCCGATGAGACGGCGGTATGTGCTAGACTTACTTTTAATGGATTGGCCTCCAGTTTCATAAGATCGAGGAACGTGGGATGAAGCGAAGGAAGGCCTTAGCCCTGCAATAGGATAATATGAGATTATAATAATAAGCACTGTGCGGTCTTCTTGCAGAGTACAAGTGCAAGAACAACGCATAGATTCGTGCGTTTTAACTTCAAGATTTTTTTCTGATAAAAAAATAGTTATTTGTTATACAAGAGTGCAAAGTTGCTTTTTAACCGCGTGTTCAATTTTGATGACCGAGCAAGCGAAGGATTCTAAAATTGAATCACGAGCGCAGCGAGTGTTTCAAAATTAGAATCCAGAGCGTTAGCGAGGGAATCAAAAGAGCACGAGGTGAAAAATCTTTGCACTCGAGTGCAACACGTAACTTTTCATTCCACCTCAGCGAGGAAATGACTAAATGCAAAAAAAAAACGTTTACAATCACAAGATAGGTACACTTTTATTTCAGTTTAGGTATTAATTACTACATTATGACTAAACCAATGACGTGAAAAAATGCCGCGTAAAGAACCGCTTACAAAGCAAATTGAAAAAAGAACACCAAGAAGGTTCCGAGTCTGAGTTTTTAACAAATTAAAAAAAAGTTGTATGATATATTCGGCACCATAGAGGTAGCAGTAAATAGGTTTAATGTTTTTTTTAATTCACAAACTTAGTGCACACGATGTTCTAAATTCAATTTACTTTATCCTCTAGAGAATAAAAACGGCTTTTCCACTCAGATATTGAAGATTAAAAATACTCTTTCCGAGATGGTGGGATGAAAAAATAATTTACGTCGGTAGGTACGTAAAACCTAACCTTTTAAATCTGCTGACTTCACACCAAGATGAGATGAGGGTTAATCGAGCAACTACAGCTACGCAAACGATTGGCTTGCAATCTCTCAGCGCGTATGTATTATTCATAGTTTCAATGCACTTAGTGGCTCTCCCTTGATTCTGGGCGCCTGGTACCTACGCAAGGGTGACGACATGAGCATGGTGGTACCTAATTGCTTTACATGGAATTCACACGTTATATTTATAAACGGTCTCTAGATCTTGTAGAGTAAGAATTATTTTTGTCATGTCACTAGGTATTCAGCGAAATAGAAATAATAATTTGAGGCTCACAACTGCTAATTGAAGTCGTGTAATGAATCTACCTTGACTGTGAGTAAAATTATCTCTGTAGAGCAATATCATCAAATTGATGAACATTTGCTTTTAGTAACTTCTTAATTCACTTTATACCGACCGACAAATCGGAACATCCTTCTAGCTTGCCAGCTTTAATACTCTGGCCAGTCAAAGTAACACGAGCATCGGTGTCAAAGGCTTTGCTGTCACTAGTTTGCTGGACTTTGTGACTTGACCGCCCCTTTTCTGCTTACCTTTGCGACTATATTCGAACGTTATATACACAGTTCAATTTACCCTGTAAAATATTCTCTACGATTTTCAAGACTACAAGGGATAATATAAGCATCTACATTCTGTTTTACTCAAAGATCCGCGACTGTGAAATGCTTGGAATAGCGTCCCTATTCTATATATATTTTATGTTACTAAAAGCAAACAGAAATTCACCGAGAATGTCTCGTAAATAAAGCTTTTACAGTTTAAAGTGCCGAAGCGATTTCTCGATGAAATCGCTTTTAAACTGCATCCCCGACTCGGGACGATATGCATACAAAATGTTAGTTATTTACACACAAAAGATACTATTCTGAAGGTGTAAATTATGTCAGCGACTGCTAGACTGCGCTTGTAATCAAAAGTGAGAAAGTGCTGGGGAATTGGATAGGGGACTTGGCAATAATAAGGTCAGTGGACATAACGACTTTGTGAAATACCGATGTGGATGTTATTAAGACATTGTTTTTGCTTTAGAATAGTCATTAAAGCTTCGAGCTCATAGTTATACACATGACAAAGTTTTTCAAACTCAAATGTTGGAGAAAATCTTAAATAGAAATAGGTTTAAAAATGGCCTTAATATTGAAAAATTATATATTGAACGATGCACAATCTATTTAATAATTATATTGTGAGCTAAATTATGCGCGAAAATAGGTAATATTCACTCCAGCTTTAAAAATTCTGATACTTTTAGGCTGCGTTATCCCACAGCTGGGCAAAGACCTCTCTCTATGACTTGCAGTTGTTTCGTTCCAGGGCTAATGTGGGGCACTGGTCGTTGGTTTATAAAAATAAAAGTACCTACTTCATTCGTAACTGTTAATTACAACATGCGGTAACATTAAATTTCCACAGATAATTAAAACATAATTTCCAAAGCAAGTCACGTAAATTAATTAGCTTCTTTCTTAGAACTTACTTTTCGTTTTCCTGTGAGTCATTGATAAATTAAAACGTTGCTTTCTTTTGCATTATCTGAGTGTGACTGTAAACTTTATTACATTAATGTTTGTGTATGTAAATTGTGCAAACTGTTGGAATTTCGAAATTCGGCTCTTATCGTAACATTAAATATGCAACAGATAACTTTTGTTTCAGGCAATACATTTAGGTTTAGCCTAATGTTAGTCAAAATGGGTAGATGAAGGTATATTAAACCTTAGTAGTCTGAATTTCAACGAGAAATCACAAATTTACGAACTACATAGATCACCATGGAGTTTCTTGCCCATTCTTCTCCATAGAGATCTACGCTTTCGAATGGGCAACTACAGTACTTTCACAAGTTATTATGCCCTGTGACTGGGACTGTAGCTTAGTTTGTTTTTTGTGTTTTGACATTCAAAAGTGCCTGTAATGGTCTAATTGAAATAAATGCTTTGAGTTTGAGTTTGAGTTTTAATAAACTTGAGATGACTCCTCAATTCAGTACACCACAGAAAAAAGTTATACAGTATATGCCAAAGTACTTTATAATTACGCTGTATAGCGAAGTAGTTCATACTTCGCTAAGAAGAGAGCGAAGCATGAACTACTTCGCTCCACAGCGTAATTATAAACTAAAAATATGCTAGCTTCCACTAAGAATAATAAATACTTATATGTAAGAAGCGATTATATAGTAAATTGGGTGCGGAGTCATTTTCCGGGTGTCTTTACAACTAGCACGAAAGTCTTATGGTGGGTGTACTCTCTCGCCACGACATTCCGAGGCAGTGCGAGTGCGGGAGTGTACAGCCAAGCAACGAACACCGAGGCTAGACGAGCGCGACAGTATACGCCCAGGCACTCGCCTTGCCTCGGAGTGTCTAGGCGAGAATGTACAGCCACCTGTACGAAATGGTATATAATATTTTTTAGTGTCCATAGTCAACTTTCTTATAGAAATGTATTTTAGAACTTAAGTAGGCGTAGCAGGTATTATTCCTACTTATCAATAAGTATATAATATAGAATTTACCTTTTTGGACCTAAACCAAAACTCTAGCACAATTTATACTAGTAGGGCAAAAGATGTATGCAGGAGGTGTTAATCTGTAGTTACTGCCACCCTCATGGAAAATAGTTGTAAGAGTGTTTGTAACTCACACACTATCGTCTACATTTATTTTTCATTTCTCTTTTCGCAGGTCTGCTGGCAGAAATTTCTTAAGAAATAAGCAGTACCTATTCACTGAAATATTATATATATATTTAGGTTTCAGAAGTAAAACTAAAACAAAAGACAAAAAGTATTCTACAAATCTAATTTATTTACATCGACACAATTAATCAAAAATAAGACACCAATCACTTCGTTTAACAAAAATAGCATGTACTTACGGGGCTCAATTACACTTTTACCATTAGAAATTAAATAAACAAACGCTAACAAATCACGTCGACAACTACCGCACGCCAACACGACCAACGAGCAAATGACCGATTCAGTTTTTTTTGTTTTTTTTTTATGAATGGCATCTCGCAGTTCAACCTAGGAGGTTGTCGTCTGCTTAACCGGTCTATCCTGTGGATGCCTTGAGTGTAAGGCCTTCAGCCAGGGCAAAAAACTTACAAACTGAGCGGGGCAGCCGCTGTGGGGTACGGGCCTCGGCTTAGGGCGTCGCTGGGGGAGGGCAGCAAAGGGACAGGCTGGATCTGAGTGTTGAAGACTGATTCAGCGGCGCTTGCTGCCTTTTATAGGCATAATTTTACAATCGGAACCTATTCCCTAAATAAATGTTATTTTCCTGTGATGTCTACTGTATACATAAATAGTAAAATACATAAAATTTTACTTACAATAGTCCAACTAGCTCATCGAATAATAAACGTTATCAAAACAAAAGCATAAATTAAATTTGCTTTCATGGGCCTAGTGTTGATGTTACTCTATATGCAAGCTCAAACACACAATGTCTAGGTTTGTATACTGTAGGCGATACTTAATTATACATGTAAATACATTAACGGCGCAAAGCTAATATCTACATTACATTACTGAAGCAATAACGCAATGGAATTAAGCTTTCGTGTTATTTATTTATTTATTTTAGCGCATGGAGGACTTACACCTAATAATAACAAACAAAACAGGAAACTATAGTCACCAGGAAGCCAATTACAAGTCCTCACGTATAGACTTATAATAATACAACCATATGGTGTGAGCACAAAAACAAAACGCTTTCTTACTTTGAAAGCAAATAAAATAAAAAACACAAAAAAAAACAAATACTACAAATACTTGGTTTGCAATTACAAAACCGAAATAATAAAGAAGATAATAAAAATAAATAATGTAGGCAATCGCGACGTGAAAAATTTGAGGCTTATGCACCTTCGAGCCAAATTCACAACTAACTGTGAATGGATCTAAATCATATTCCTTGCATATATCATTGAAATAACTGCTTGCGCGCACGATATAACTGTTCTGCCTATAATTCGAAGATGTATGAGGTACACGTAAGGGTGGATTAAACAGAAATGTTTTACTCGGCACATTAAAATTAAATTTTGACAATAACTCAAGGTTATCAATATTGTTATTGAGGATTTTCAGCAAGAATAAACAGTCTTACGTCGATCCACCAATGGTAGCGGATGATACTTCTCACAGAGTCCAAGATAATCGATTGATTGATAGGGAATCTTTTAATGAAAGCAGAGATATTTAATGAAACGTCTTTGGATGTTTTCAATGCGGTCAATGTATTTATGAATGTAGTTATGATTATGTTTACGTGTTGAATTTAGTTGCCATGTAAAAATAATTATTTTCGTTCGCTATGCAAATCGCTTCTTTGAAAAGATAATAAAGCTACAAGTTTTTATTAGATAATTTAATTTAACTTTCTATGTGGTCGGATGGGTAACCTTTTTTAACCGACTTCAAAAAAAGGAGGAGGTTCTCAATTCGGTTGTTTTTTTTTTTTGTTTGTTAGCTCATATCTTCGTCATTTATGAACCGATTTGAAAAATGATTCTTTTATCTGAATGGATCTACTTCCCGATTGGTCCCATAGAAATTTCATCGAAATCGGTTTAGCAGTTTGGTTTTTAAATCAAAATAGCTGGAAAAAATATGTCATCCAAGTAAAAGAAATTCCGAAATTGATACTTGACTAGGATTTGTGTGTAATGCGATAACTAAAAAGTGTAAAATGAAAACTTTTTTGCAAAAAAAACCGACTTCCAAAAAAAAACACTAAAAAAGTGGAAAATAACTTTACTTTCGGAAGTCGGTGGCAAAAAAGTCAATGAAACAAACAATAGTCACCGACTTCCGAAAGTAAAGTTATTTTCCACTTTTTTTGTTTTTTTTTTTGGAAGTCGGTTTATTTTAGCAAAAAAGTTTTTTGAGGCCTATAATTTATGAAAACCTCTGTTTCATTAAATATAATTGTAAATTAAAATATATGTAGTAATTTTGTGTTTCGATATTTTCATTTAAAAAGTATAAAATAACCTTGGTGTGTGGACCCCCTTCGGGTAAAAGCCTCCTCCAAAGAATTCCACTTTTCTCTGTCCGAAGCTGTGGCTAGCCAGTCTCGTCCAGCACTTGCAATAATCTCGTCCTGCCAACGGGCGCACGGCCGGCCTCTGCTTCTGGTACCCTGTGGGCCTTTCCATTTAGTTGTTGTAGTTAAAGCATTTTATTCATACTCATTTACCATGTGTATGTACTCACATTATTTTACAAAGTAACTATATACTCATATTAATAATAAAAAAAATATGTATGTACAAGTCAATAAATTCACATCGCTGTCAACGGCAAAAAGTTGTTGTTTTTTTTGCAGATGTGTAATCCCATTAGACTAGGCTTGTTATTATCATAAAACTAGAAAACTCTGGAACAAATATAATCAGATCCCAGGGCAATCGATTACAGGAGAGGGTACGTCTGTATATTTTCAAGCAAATACAGCGCTGCGCTGCGCTACGCTAGAGCTGGCTTACGGAGCTTACCGAGCAACAATACAAGCTACTGTCTCGAATATATTGCTGAATACTGCCGTGTTTTCAATTAAAGTCAACTATGTTTACCTACACTTTCTATATGGTATTGTGTGACAAAGTCAATGGTTGCTTGGTTAGTTTTGTATCTGAGAATTCTATTCACTGTTTTACAGATTAGAGATTTTAGCATTTTAATGTGAAATAAATCATTTAAAGGTAGGGCAAACTAGAGTCATCCGGCTGGTCTGAGGATACCGTACGGTCTCCGGTGAGGCGGTGAGCCTCCTGATTACCGCCATGAGACTTGGAGCCAAAAGTCCTCACGCACGTTTGGGAGAGGCGCGAGGAAGCTAAACGCCGGGGCGTTACTCCGCTGCTGCAAGAAATCACGGCACAGCGGACAGAGCTCCAGCAGGATCTCATGGCAACATGGAGAGTGCGACTGTCGCAACCCACGCGCTGGGCACGCCACTCTTTGAGGAGTGGCTGGAGAGGCGCCACGGCATCCTCACCTTCCGCCTGACGCAGGTCCTCACCGGACACGGTTGCGGACGGAGGAAACGCCCGGGTGTCGCCATTGCGTGGATCGCCCGGAGGACGCGGTGGAGCATACGGTGGAGGTCTGCCCGGCGGTGGCGATCTCTCGCGTCCGGCCCTGGTCCAGGCCATGGTACGGAGCAAGAGGGCATGGGAAGCCGTCACCTCCTTCTGCGAAGCAGTAATGCTCGCGAAGGAGGAGGCGGAAAGCGTGAGAGAGAGGCAAACTCTGCGCCCTCACGCCCCTAGCTGCCGCAGGAGACGTCCCGGGCGTCGGGAATCCCAAGTGAATTTCCGACCACCGTAGGCGCGGGGGACGACGAGCAATGGGTAGCTCGCCGTCCGGTAAGGACCAGACCCGGGTCGATGGCGCGTCGTGTTCCACGCGCGCCTCAAAGAGATGTCAGCACAAACTGACGGGGTCCACTAAGACCGATGCCTACCAGGGTTGCGGGTTTGTTCGAAAGAGTTACCGTGGCCCTTGGCAAAGGCAACTAAAGGAACACGGGTCGGTTTTAGTCAGTAAGAGTCTGACACGCCCTCCCGCTCCATCCCGAGCGGCAGAGGTCATTTGATGGTTTCCAACCCCAAAAAAAAAAACGGTAAACTAGAGTACCTAAAGTTTATATCATACACAGCAGAAGAATTAGCACTTTCGGTTGTGATAACGTTGTGTAACATAATGGCTATACTAGCCAATGCTTGCGGTAATTGTCCCTCGGGATCGTAGTACCGGGAAAATATTGTTTCTTTCATCCATTCAGTATTTTTTGCGTGAAAGAGTTACAAACATAATTATATCCATCTATCCATCCGTCCTCACAAACTTTCACATTTATAATAGTAGTAAAATAAGATTCAGTAGTCAGAGATCTTTAAACAACCAGTTTTCGCCATAAATGCCATGAGAACCAGACAGAACTAAAACATAAGTAATGAAATGTGTAAGAAAGAAAATACAGTTATTTGGCGCATGACACAAGTGCCCAAAGTACATATATAAAATTATACTGGAAGAGAAGAAAAAAAATGTTACACTGTGTGCCTCACGGCTACGCGAAATATATACTTCATACTTACCTCTGTTTACACCTTGTTTTCCGTACTTTTCACAAAATAACGTTAAAGCAAACTACATACTAATTAAATGAAAACAAATTAGCTCAACAACCAATCAATTTCAATGTAAAATTCAAACGTTCAACAAGAACGCACTTGTGAGCTTAGCCGGCAACAATAGAGCTGCTGTCTTAAATATATTGCTTCGACCGCCATGTTTTCAATTACACAGAATTCTGTTTAAAGTGTTCAGACATTACGGCGCTTTGGTACTTTCGTGCCACCGTTAATAGTTAGTTAGTTAATTAACGGAATAATTTAGTGGAGAGTCTTTGAGGATTTTAATGGGGAAGATATGTTTTGGATATTTTGTTTACTGAATTTTGAATTCGAGTTACCGCTTGTTGGGATGTAAGACATAGTGTCTAACTTTATATTGTAATTGGAACTTGGATGACGCTTAATCATCTGCCAAGTCTTTCAATTCCATACTGGGGTTCACTTACTGAAAATAAAACAAAACTTAATCACATGTATGATAATTTTAAAAGAGCAACCATGGAGTTTCTGGCCAGTTCTCCACCATAGAAAACGACCAACCCGAAACATGCACCTTTTCTCGACGTTTTATAAGTGCCCATGTAGGACTATGTGAAATAAAATATTTTGATTGTTTTTGATTTTGGTAGGTAGGTACTTATTTAGCCAGGCAAACCTTACGCGTTCCAGTGACGAGGTGTCAAAGATAAAATAGCTGTGAAAGGAGTGTACAGTATGACTACTTTAAGTGTGCAAGTTCAAAATGGCGCTTCTCGTAAAGAAAAAATGCAAAAAATAAAAAAACGCGTCAAACTTGGTACCTTTATTTTAGTTCTGTGTTTTCACGCCTGCACACATAAGTTGGTTGAAGTGTAGTGACATCGTGTACTAAAGGATTTAAACTTTTTCCGATAGCTGGATGGCAAGTAATACTGTCCACAGCCTTATTTCAATACAATTTATTGTAAATAGTTATAAATGACATTGAATGTCGTATAAAATAAGACACGTTCCAAACATTTAATTTTGGACATGAGAAGCACAAGGTATGTACAATAATTCTGTAATTGTTCTGATGTCGAGTTGCGCCCCATATTCTGAATGTCGTGGTTTTCACAATTATATCTATCATGAACGAATATAATGGAATGTAATTAAAACCTTTTACCAGTTCACTTATTCAATTAAGTGCCCATTAATAATGCATCAATGGAAGCATATAATTTTGTGTTATGAAACATGTATCACACGCTAGTCAATATGGCTTTTCATTAAAACACATTTTGGAAAATAATGGTAGGTTTTTTATATCTACACTTTTTTAGTAGACATTGAGTTTAATCCAGTTAATGGCGGTCACAGTCACAAGTCTTGAAAGTTGAGGACCTCTGTGAATTAAATGCCCAAGGCCTTCAACCAAGTGAAATAAATGAAAATGAATAATTTTAACGACACAAAACCAACTGTATTAAAAATCCGTTAATCGCTGACCCTAAAATCACCAGTTTTTAAAATAAATTGACTCAAATAATCGCAAGAGCTTATACTCGTACCTACAGTTATACCGCTTCTTTAAACATCTGTACAACAGAAATGCTAAACGGTTCCCACTTGACATCGGGGGATCAATGGCACAGTTCAAAGTTTGCCAAATGCGGTAGTATTTCCAATAGTACCGCAGGGCCGGTATTGCCACATCTAACTTCAAATACCTGGAAAACGGATTATACATCCAAAAGAGAAGGGTTCCATAAGTGGCAATGTAAATGAGACCAAAATAAATATTTTTTTCAAAGTGGTTCGGTATGGTAATTATGGTCATAACTATCAGAGTAAATGAAAAACTATGAAATTATAAACATAAATCAGGATACGTCATAAAACGTAAAAAGGTTTGATATCAAAACAACGACGGTAACTGTCGCATCATTAAAAAGGTGCAAAATGAACAGAAAAGTTTCCATATTTCAGAACATTGAATTATTCAAACCGAAGAACGTCTGATTCAAACCGAAGAACGTCTGATTCAAAATTCGAATTCGAATTCAATCACTCATGTCGCGTTCGTTTTTTTTTTATTCAGGCCGTGACTTATTGGAGCTGGCAACACAACCGGTACTGTAGGGACGTGAAAGATTGTCGCAACGACACCCACCGCTCTGGCTCCCCAGTCAATATTTGTAAGTGAATTCGTTCACCGGTTCCATCGTAAATAATGTACCGTTTATTATTACTTTGAACTTCGTTACTATGCAAAGGGAAAATGCTTTGTTTTTTTAAGTCGAAGATGATTTCAAAAAATATATATTTTAATAGAAGTACCAAAAAAACTTTTTGGTAGATACTAAAGCATTTATATTATCAGCAATTTATTATCAAAATACCAGACGTTTAAAGACAAAAACTCATGACTTGTATCACAATATTTTAATGAATGATTACGATGTTATAATTCTTACGGAAACTTGGCTCAATGAGGATATATCCAGTACAGAATTATTTGATGACCGTTACGATGTATATAGAAGAGACCGTCAACTTAATGAACTCTGTAGGAAGAAGACTGGGGGTGGGGTACTGATCGCTATTTTAAAAAAACATAATTCTTTCGACGTGTCGTTCCATAACAGCTTGTGTGAAGATCTGTGGGTTAAAGTTCAAGTTAAAACCAAACACAAAACAATCGGTCTTTGTTTTTGCGCGGTCTATATCCCATCACCAGTAAATATTAATGTTTTAGAGCATTACCTTGAGAATGCAGGCAAAGTTATTAGTACAGAGGGTAATACTTTCATTGCGGGAGACTTTAATCTGACTAACATCAACTGGCTCAATAGCGATAACAGTAGCTTTCTAGTTCCTGAAACCACTAATTGTTTAATCAATCACCTTTTTACTGAGTTCGTTGCGCTGAATGGTTTAGAACAGTTTAATTATGTCAGGAATGATAAATCAAAAGTCCTAGACCTAGTTTTAGCTAATATAGCGAACGTTAAGGTGAACGAATGCAATGATCCTCTATCTAAGTTAGACACACATCACCCTCCTCTTCTGATCAATTTAGATATACACCCTGAGAGAACTCTGAACTGCAATATGTTGCCCACCCGTAACTACCACAAGGCTGATTACCAAGCCATAACACAAAATCTTGACTCTATTAACTGGTCTACAGCATTAGAAAACTGTGGGAGCATAGACGATATGGTTGAAATATTTTACGAAAAGGTCATGAGTGCTATAAGCAACCACGTTCCTTTTTCATATAAAGTAAATAATAACAAACGTCCTCCGTGGTTTACGAAAGATCTCATTAAATTACTCAAGCAAACATACAACTTGAGACTTCGTGTTAAAAAGTATAATAACGCTATGGATAAGGTTACTTTGGGGTTGTTGAAGGAGAGGTGCCGGTTATCAAACAAATCATCCTACTTGAACTATATCAAAACAATAGAGGCTAGAATAAAAACTAATTCAAAATACTTTTGGACATACATTAAACATAAGCGTAAAAATAAAAGCACAATCCCAGAAAAAATGATTTTAAACGATGAAGTAGCTGATAACAGTACCGATATCTGTCAACTATACGCAAAAAACTTCTCGTCCGTGTATAATCAGAACCTCCCGAAACAGCAAACTAATACATCGAACAGTTTATTGCATTGTGGAAGCCTGGATGTTTTAAGTCACATTTCACTTACAGAGGATATGGTTGCAAGCAAGCTGAAATGTCTCGACATACGCAAAGGACCAGGTCCTGATGACCTCCCCCCAATTCTCCTTGTGAAGTGCGCGAAATCATTCGCAGCTCCCTTAACCTATCTATTTAACCGCTCACTTCAATCAGGTCGTTTTCCGACCACGTGGAAAAGGGTTAAAATAGTCCCTATTTTTAAAAATGGTCGCAAAAACGATATTAAAAATTATAGACCGATATCGATAATTTCCATTATCCCTAAAGTTTTTGAATTATTAATTTATCCCTATATGTACAGCCACTTGAAAAATCACATAGTAGGCAACCAGCATGGTTTTTTTTTCAAGGAAGATCAACTCACTCTAATCTGGTAGCTTTCTCAGAAAATGTGATAGAGTATGTGGACCAACGGATTCAGGTAGACGCAGTGTACACTGATTTTAGTAAAGCGTTCGACAAAGTAGACCATCAACTGTTAATACAGAAACTTGAGATATACGGAATCCACGGTCCTCTATTGCTATGGTTTCAGTCATACCTAAGTGATCGTATGTCGTACGTTGTTTTGAATGGGACCCGATCTGATGATTTTCATGTGACATCTGGGGTACCCCAAGGCTCCCACCTAGGGCCATTACTTTTCAATATTTTTATAAATACCATTATCCACTGTTTCCATCACGCAGCATCTTATCTATTTGCAGACGACCTCAAATTGACTCTGCCTATAAAATCTATGCAAGATTATTATTTACTACAGGCTGACTTAGACAGATTAGTTGAGTGGTGCAAAGAAAATAGGATGAGTTTAAACTTTGAAAAATGTTTTCATATAAAATTCTGCCGCAATAAAAAAGTTTACAGCACGAAATACTCAATTTTGGGCAACACTCTCAAGGAAGTGAATAGTATCCGGGACCTGGGAATCTTGATGGACAAGAAATTCACGTACAATAACCATATTGATAAGATAATATCAAATGCAAACAAAATGCTAGGTTTTGTATTAAGGACTTCAAAGCCGTTCATCAACCCTAAGACTAAAATTATTCTATACGAGACTTTGGTTCGCAGTAATCTGGAATACTGTTCACAGGTATGGTCACCTCATTATAACGTTCATAAGCAACGTATTGAGAGAGTCCAAAGGAGGTTCTTGTATCATTTATCTTTACAAAGCAAAACCGCGAAACAATTAAAATCCTACAAGGACCGTGTTCACCACTTTAAACTTCAAAGTCTCAACAATCGCAGAAAAGTACTGGATTTATGTTTCCTTCACAAACTAATGACATCTAAAATAAATACTGACCTTCTGTCAAAAATATCTATAAATGTCCCAAGCAGGTTACCCCGGTCCCATACCTATAATCTGTTCAGACAACCTATGCACAAAACCAACTTAGGTGACAACTCTCCCCTTACGAGGGCAACTAAATTGTATAACGCTGTATGGCGCAAAGCTGAACTCGACATCAATCACGATAGTCTTAATATATTTAAAAGTAAATTATATGAGCACTTTAAGTTAGAGGACATTTGAGTTATCATTCCAATAATCAATTAATAAATTAAATAATAATATTAATCATAATTTTAATTTTAATCTTAATTTATTTTGAGTTATATTATGATCTCAATTTTAACCATCAATTCATCCTGACATTACTATTTATTTTCATATGACTGTATTCTGGATATTTTAATCTTAATAATAGAATGATTTTTTAATCGTATTTATTCCGAATTTTAGTGTATTCCTAATTTTAACGCATTCCTAATTTTAATGTACTCCTAATTTTAATATATTCCTAATTTTAATGTATTCTTAACCTTAATGTATTCCTAATTTTAATTTTAATTATGTATTTAGAGCATGTGTACTCGACAATGTGCAAGCTGTGGTTACCTATAATTGAGTGTGCGTTACAGGACAACGTATTCTGTAGTAGTTTTAATTAAATGAATGATAATGTAATGTAACTCGTTGGTAATCCAAAATAAATAAATAAATCAGTCAATCTGTAGTTAGTTTTATAATATCTCCGAATAAAACACAAAAATGATAATAATATCAGATACCTCACTGATAGACAACATAAATCGGCCTCATTTAACATAATCGCACATTTACACAAGCCAAAAAATCCCTTGGAACGCCTAAATATCTCTACCAAAGATACAATCGCGTCGCCCGAACTGCGGTTATCCCTCAACATTATACAAAAGCTTGAGAGATTCTCATCCCATTCGCGACATTTAAATGAACCCCCGATGGCTCTATCAGCTTTTTACACGTCATCAGTTTCGGAGTGGAGCACCCTTCATTTTCCCTTGAATGAAGATTTTTCCAAAGCGCACATTGGCCCCGCCCTCCGTCTATATCTGTCGACAAAGCGGTTCGTTTCACTAAAATTGCGCGCCATTTTAAATGAGTTGGCGTTTATTTACGAACTGTTTCAGCTTTAAAATATATTAACCTTTTAACCGCTTGGCTAAATTCAATTGCCGTGCCCCTAGCGCGCGGCTACAAATCGAAAAAATAAATAATACCTACAATAAATGAGCATTTTCAATACTTAGAGCCTATGCTCTAAGTATTGAAAATGCTCATTTATTGTACAACAATTATTTAAAATTATGTCTATACATAATTTTAAATAATTGTTGTAAATAACATCTCTAATTAAAAATGGTTTTAGTTGTACCACGCAGTTATTAGGACGAAAATGGAACGAAAAAATGCATGTTCTCTTTCGCAGAAATACGACACAAGCGGTAGGGGCACGGAAATATGTACATATGTGTCGCATAAATTCGACACAAGCGGTTAAAATGTTAGAGAGTGATAAATTGGCAATTAAAGGCAGTGGACTTTAATCTATAGTGAGACTACGGTTGTGTTTACGGGTAAATAGCGAGTTGCATGAAATGATTTTCACTTATTTGCTTCAGGCAATTAAAATTAAAGTTAATAAGCATACAGACTGAACACCTGAATTATGAATAACTGAATGAAATAAAAGGTTTTAATGTAAACCAGAGTAATTTTATCCATAATATTATGTAATCAAAATATTTGTCATCAAAGCTATCATAGCTTTTAAATCACGTTTTTGTTTGTTTATTCGTATTTCAATGCTGATATAAGGGTACCTACAACGATAAATCTTATGAATAATTAAGTTTACATACCGTTATTATAATTACCGCGGAGACTTATGTATACAAATGTTTATGTATATAGTACACAGGTTGGTACTGCTGGTTTAATTAAACTTGGGTGAGGCAAATAAAACTAGCAAACAATTTGCAAACTCCGCCATTTTACTCATTAGGCATAGGTACCTGCACGAGAAAAGAGAAATATTGAATTAAAAAGAAGTTTCAACAAGTTGGAGTTAACTTTCATTAGAAAATATGTACCTACTTACATAATTATTACTACGTACGAAGTCAAAAATAAACTCACCAAATGGTTGCAGAAGTTAACGTATGACGAAACTGAAAATCACACATTATATACTGTTTATTAACTGCGCTATAAGTATATTATTAGTTATTATGTTACTACTTGCATGACTGACAATCCCATTAGTGTGCCAATCATGTGAAGGAATATTGGCTCCTAAAACACAGGCTTTTGGCCTAGTTTAGGAGGCAGAATTTCGCATTTAATATGTCTTCCTGTACATCTATATTCACTGTATGTTAAGTAAGTTTTTCTTTTTCATTGTGTGTAACAATAAAGAAATTATTCTGATTAGTTATAAAGCTTTCTCAAAGTATTACGTTTTTAAAATGTGTATTAACGAGACGGCGAAAAAATTATAGTTACTTATTAACTACATGGACTTTTCACTTCCTTAAAATTAATAAAAACCTCTAATAAAATAAATTGATGAGAAATTCCAATAAAAGAAACGTCTTTCAGCAAATTGTCTCGTACATTCTTCTTCTTCACTTAACCCTATTGTTCCACCCCGCTTACTTACACCCAATACCACTAATTGCACAAGAAACTCCAATTGTTCTCTAATTGAACAAAAGCGATATACGGCCACAGTAGCACATTTGTTCAACAATTCCTCTGTTTTTCCTTCCTAGAGTGCAGGAAGGGTTATTTTTATCGAAAAGAGAAGTATTTATATGGACCTGTAACATATGGTTATGTTTAACCGTTCAGCAAATAAGGGGTAAAAGTATGAAATTTAAATTTAAATACTTTAGCCCAGCTAAATAAACTCGATATAAAATAATAGAAACGATTCTATTCCTATAAATGTTAACATTACGATGTTAGAACAGGATTTCCTCGTGGAGTAGTATTTGTAGTTGAATATGGTTTGAAAGGGTGTTTATTTTGAAAATGAGAATTATGTAAACGATTTTGAAATTACAAATTGAGCAGCGGCAAATTATAATATTTTTTCAAATGCCTGCAACATTTTAAACAATTCTGTTTATTTTTGAAATTCATTCATCATCCATATTTATAATTACAACACTGGCCAATTTTCCCAACATTAGAACAAAAACAGCAAACAATTTTAATGTTATGTTTAATCTACCACTACCTACCTATCGTGCCAGTATAAATATCTTGCAAACTGTCAACTTATTAACATAATCAAAACATCAATATCACTGCACCGTGTTTGTTAACGTCTTTCAAACTGTATCGACGCCATTTTGTCGTTGCGTGACAACATAAACTTGATGTCATCGTTGTTGTCGATTTACAACGTTGCATGCGATGCAGACATCGCGGGGCTTACTATGTTGTACCGTAGTATTGTCAGGGTTAAGTTTGACTTTAAAAGCGGTTAAGTACACGTGTAAAAACGAGCTGTTTAGTAATAGGTAGTTGTTAGTTTACAAACTTTCTACGTATTTATTTACGATTGTAAATTAATTAAATTAGGCATTACACTTTAATGTCTTCATAAAGAACGTTTTAGCTTCGAAGTTTGAACTGGTTTATGCAAATGTAAACCTTATAACGTTACATACAGACAAAGTTAGTTATGGATTGGTATATTTTGTAAATCCACCAAAACCCAAAAAAAATTTCAAAGCTATTAAAACGAGCACAATTATTTTAAAATCAAAAATTTTAAACCCAACCACGCAATTTAAAATACTATCTTTACTTTGCTTTTAACAAATTACTTACGTACCAAAGTTTAAATACCTACTTTTAAACGTTGGTGGGTAATTTGTTAAAAGCAACTAAATCATATCAAAATTAAAATAGGTACAGATGTGTGTGTATGATATTGTGTGATTGATGTTAAGTACCTACACACACACCATCTCCGAATAATATCAAATGGATGCCCTATTTCAGTTGTTCAGAGTTGGTTCAAATCTAAGCAACATGTATGTACGAGTACTTTCTCATTACGAGTACAAGTCCCGCTTTATACCTGCATCGTGCTGAAACAATTATTTGAATTTAATTAAGGAAATTGCGGAATTATTATAACCCGGACATCCCAATTTTCCGTGGCCAAAGGCGTTTCCTTCCCCTTTGATAATTTCTGGCATAATTAATATTTTCTTGAAGAGGGGATTTTTTGCTACATCAGACGTGGGTTAACGAGTAATTTGAAATGATGTAAGAACCTCTCCATCTTTTATCTTTTTTGTTAGTCTTTTGTAAAGTTTCGGGGTTAGATGATAAAGTGCTGAAGTTTTGCAGTAAAATACTACATAATAATACATAAACTCATGCCTTTTCAGGCAGAAACCGCATAAAGCCCCCTGCTACGAACCATACATACTACTTTTGTCTCGTCCACGTTCATACATCTGGTCATACACGCACGTCGGTTACGACGAGTATCCGAGTACTACGAACCTGACCTTTCTGAATATAAATCTCAGCAATAAAGTCAGTGCGTGTCAGTGTCCTTCTAGGGCGTCCCCTACCGGCGTCGCCACTCACATCTGCCTTATAATACCTTTTTTAGTAACCTTCCACTCATCCCCTCCACATGGCCACACTATTGAACCAAACCAACATACTGCAATGTTTCACAATTTTAAAACAAGGGGTAGGATTACCATTTACACCCGTATCTATAAACAAGTGAAATTGTTAACTTGAGTAAATGTCATTATTTAAGATACGATTTTTACTATGTAGTTTAGTAATTGCGTGATGTTAGAACTGTAAAAAGTTATAATTCTTAGCTTTGCTTTCTTTGACGGTTCTTACGTTGTTTAAATTATTGTCTATTGCATTATAAAAATGCACAAATAATTACTTAAGCTCAAGTAATTACTTTAACTTGACTATAGATACTAGGGTTAAAGTTGCAGTCATAACGTGTTGTGTTTTTAAGGTCGGTGTACAAGTCCTGACAGTTTGCCCGTTTCGGTACCAACACAAGTACGAACCACTCTGCTAAAAGGACTAAATTAACGTGCATGGCTGCTGTACTCAGCGATATGTTTTCATTTACTTTTGCAAATGTAGAAGTGTAATATTGAATTAACGTAAGTAAGTAGCTTTTAGTTCTGAAGGGGGTTTACTCACTTTTAGTGAGCACTAGCTTATGCCGGCGGCTTCGCCCGTGTGGATTTTGGTACAAAAGTATCCTAGGTGTTAACTCAAGTTATAAACTATATGGGTACCAAACTTCATCCAAATTCGTTCAGAAGAGAAAGAGTAATAGAGTAGTCATTCACATGGCTTCCGTCATTGACGATCCGTCATAAAACACGATACGTCATGACGGATAGACGTTCATATTGCATACTGAATCGTGTTTTATCACGATCCGACAAAAAAAACGAATTGATGTTCACATTGGTTTTGTGATTTTTCGGGAGCAAGCGCAACAGCAAGTTCCAGCGCCCACCCTCATTATTAAACCAAAGGTATTGAGAATAGTTTGTCGAAAATTTATATTAGGACAAATGACATGAAAAACATTTCGCAACACCAATATGAGTGGTCTGGTGTGCAAATTATACGAGTAAGTACAGGAATAATTTGAAATAGTTATGAAATATTTAAAACTGGAAAACTACAAAATTTTAGTAATTACAACAACCAACTATTATTACATTATAACATGAAGAAGTACTACATAACATTTATTTATTATTAAAATCTGGATCAAATTATTTAGGTACGATAAACGGCTTTTCCGTTTCATCATAGGTTAGTGACAGAAGCCAAGTGATCACATTCTGTGTGCACTCTCCTTTTGTCATACGGAATAATTGTAACTGTTTATTTGTAATGTTGAATAGTCTAGGGCCAAGAAACATGTTTTTCTTTTCCAGTCTGGGTACTTAGCTTGCCACAGGAATGCTGTCGCAAAGGCTAGCACAAAGAGTTTACGTACAGTTAGTACCTCACATTCCTTGTAAAGCTCAGTGGGAGAATAATACCTGGGCTTGAAGTAAGTTACCTTTAATAAGGCTCTTTGAGCTCTTTCAGCAATTAAATTATGCGTTTCAGAAATCGAATAGTGAAACTGAGATTTCAAGTGACAACTGGTTTATTTCAATGGTTTATTTCCATATTGCACTTGTCAGTATCCCTTACAATATTTAAACGGCATCTTAGCAAACAGATTAACCCGAAAAGGTTTTAGTAGTGTGGCTTAAATAAAAAAAGTAAAATATGCCAAATGTATTGGGAAAATAAATTATATATGGAAAGACGTGACATAAATTATTATTAATCTTTGATACAAAGCTTTTTAACGCCGATGAGGGCAAATGTGGTTATTAACTCACCTTTGGAAAATAATTTGTGGATATTGATATAAAAGGCGTCATAAAAAACGCAATTCCGGACATGTCCACTCATAAATATTTCTAATTTAATTACACACACACATGTATATACATTATTTTATTCACGCTTATGCCTATAACTTCATAAAATCACACCTTAAAATCAAGCTCCCGAAAAATCCCTTACAAAAACAGGTAGACTTATGGCATCATTCCCGCGGGAGGCAGTTATCACCCCATCTCTGTAACTTTACCTTACAACCCGCAGTACATAACTTGGATGCGCAGCCTTTATTGCTTAACCCAGAACTGTATTAAAACGAACCATATTTGGATCGTTGTAAACTTCTGACAATCAATAAAAGGGCAAATTCTGATTGGGTCACAATTTTCCGCCACCATACATTTTTCTTGTTTTTCTCGGACGAAAAATAAAAAATAAAACTTTTCTGCAAACTCCTCGGTTCAAGTTTAAATTCTTTTTTTATTTTTATGAGTTTGAGGATCATCCCTCTGACTCATAAAAAATGTTAGTTGAAGTGGCAAAATTTGGGCACTTTGGAAGCCACTCTGTGGAACATAATAAAGTTTGCACAAAAAAAAAACAGATTTTGAATATCCTTCGCTCCAGTGATGTTGCGATCGAATGACGTTGGCTTTCGGTAAGCATTTTGTCCGAATAATTACGTGACATTTGTGTTATTGTTTTATGACAAATAATTGAACTAAAGGATAAGATTGCAACAAGATTGCGGCGTTAAAAATATCCTTTAACTTTACTTAATCCTGAAAAGCTGACAAGGCAAAGTAGTTCTTGCTTATATTTAATAAACCCTAGGAACGTACCTACGAATACATCAAGGCTGTAAAACATATGTACTTTCTTCTAAGGAATCTCATTATAAAATAAAAAGTTATTTAATTGATGTCAAACTTGCTTTAATGCTCGCGTTTTTCTCCTAAGTTACAACATAGTTCCTATTTAAATCATTAACTTACTTTCTGAAGTCGTAGCTTGAGCGTAAAAAAACTGGTTTTTCTAAAGACTTTTACAAAGTATTTTGCCCCAGATCTACGGAGATACTTAAACGGGGTTACAATGTGTTAATTATAGGGACCAAAGTGGTACCCTCTTGGAAAATGTTAGGACCCACTTTATATTGTGTTGCCAAACCCTACAAAATGAACTGAAGGATGTTTTGTTCGGGTCCGCTTAGATTTACATTCTTGGACTAAATATGTACATAACACTAAGAATATTCATGATTAAATTGTGACAATACACAGTTGGGAGTTAAACCTAATAGATTCATTAGAAGAAATTTTCTAGTCTGAACTTAATCGATACATTCGAATTTCAAAAGTATTTTTTGAATAAAAACTATGCAATTATAGTGCTGTTGTTACTCTACAAATGAAGGCAAAGACAATTTAAATCATACTTATTAAAAACTTATAAGGTAAAACATTAAATACAGTTTAGCTGAAATCTGACATAGATTTCAGCAAAACTGTGTGTGTAAAGTTCACGCATGCTCTGTGCCCGTGTTCCAGGCTAAAATAGGGCTTCATAAAAATGTTGGTAAACCTTTGTGATAATTTATTTCATGAATCCAATTGAAAAAGCTGACTGTACAGTGTACATCAAAAACATTGTTCCGTAAATTTTCGACTAAAAAACCTTTACAAACACATTTTTTTTAGTATTCCGTTTTATGGTCCACTCACACTTCACCGCAAACGCGTGTCTATGACGGGCCCAGGTGAATTATCTGCACGTTTGTAAACCGAACGCGTCAATTGTCGGTCGAGTCCGGCGCGGAACTTATGCTGCGGCATTCATTCCTGTCACTACCAGACAACTCTCTGCTACGAAGAAATATGAAACGACTCATATAGAAATCGCCTTTATCGGATTGACGAAGGAGGACATATTTTTATAGTACTTGTAAGTCAGAAACGGAAAGAGAGTTTCTGTGAAACTGTAAAATTATTTTGAAAATGAAAATTCATATCCACAATAAATGGAGTTTTAGGATATACACTCAACTCAATTTTCACAGGAATAATTCAATAACGAAAAAAGTAGGACACACTCTCAGTACCCTCGTTGTTCGTTTTATACATTGGTTTATGGATAAACTATAAATATTCTATTAAAGGTTCTCTCGTAAATCGTACACAAAGAAAGGGAAACACGTTCCGTGGAAAGCAAAATGTGATAAGTCACGTCGAGGCACAAAAGGGTGACTCCACCACATATGGAACTTTTGACATATTGCCATAATGTTTTATACGTTGTCGGTCAAGTTTGTATATGCTGGATGAGAAACCTGTGCAAATGTTCCCTTTACTGTGATTATTTTCTGGTAATTATGAAGAATGATTTATTCGGGTTTAAAATTAAGTAAATATGAGGTTTATTCGTGAACGCTTCAGAACTCAGCAAAACTGAAAAAACTTGAGCGTCGCATCGTCGCATCATCGCATTGTCATTCTTTTTAGTCGTTTAAACGACTCTAAACTTTAAACAACGTTTTTACACGTTATTTTTAATAATCAAGTGCAAAAAAGTCATCACAATTCAATACAAGTTACGAATAAAATCTGAATAATCAAAACTCCTTACTCATTCGATGCAATAAAATGTATTCGAAATTTAAATTCAATGCTTCGAATAGTGAACGTGCCAATCACTTTCCGGATTCAATAAGCAAAACACTGCAATTTGCTACTGCAAACGTCATTCGACGTTTATTCTAGAATTTGAATGCATTTTATAATAAATATTTATCAAATTCAGATTTAGATGTATGAACAAAGCAGGAAATTATTAGGAACTATTTATTTGCACCAGAATATTGTTCTTGTTGGTAGAATGTTGTTAGGTACTATCAGTATAAGATAATGGCTAATATTTGCTACACAATTACAATTTCAGAACATTTTTATGTCCAAAAAAATATTTAACAAAAATGTCTCTTGCAGACCAACTCAAATCATAAACCTATCCGAAAAAAATATTATTCGAATTCATTAATTTCAAATAACACGGACTGACATGTCGTTACCAAACAGTTGATCCTTTGAATGGGCCACTGACACGGACGAATGATTTTAATTAGGTACCTCTGAAAAAAATCAAAGGCACTCCACATAACATGCGGGTTCCAAAGCTATCAATACTTTTTAAACATTTTCAATTAATATGAAATTCGCATTGTTGCTAACTCGAATAATATTTATGTAGAAAACACTTTGTTCTTTTTTATGACATTTAGACTGGTAAGTACGTACAATTGCGCGGACCAGCTGCAAACACCGGAAACTGGCGCTTCAGATACTCGAATGTTTTAGTATGGTGGTGTCCGAATCCGGAGTCAACAGCCGCATTTGTCCTTACCGGTCGATATTCATAATTATTAATTTTATTTGCGTTCCACATTGTTTAAAAAGATGTTGCAAAAAGGCCTACAGTTAAGAACAATATTATGAACCCTTTTAGGGCACAGCAATTTACAAATAATATTAAAATTAAAGTATGGTGCCAGGATTTGTATGAACTCTGGTCCCACCCTCCAATAGCTATGTGTACATTGTTGGATGTGTATTTTTAAGCTGAACAAATTAAATATTGTTTCAATTGTTTGGTAGCTAGGGTATGCAAGGCATGAGTGATTTGTAGGACCAGCCTTATTTTTAAATGAGGTCATATTAGACACAGATTAGGATTGTATAAAAATGTTGGATTTTCCCATGAATAAATACATTATTTAATAAATAAATACAACCTAAAAGCCCTTTTCACTATACTATATTACTAAACAAATCCCTTACGCCTCTGATGATAACGGTAGTTATGTAGATAATATTAGTGTTAAATCAAAAAGTGCATTAGGGAAAAACATTATTTTTGACATTGTTAAACTGACTTGTTTAATATTGCATAACTCTGAACGGACCTAGATTTAAAACTTGGTGCCGTAGTAAGTTTGGTTCAGCTCAAAAATACCTATCCAACGACGTATTACATGTAACTATTGGGGGGTGGGACCAAAATTTGCATCATTCTATGCACTTTTTTTTTTGCTAGACTCTCAAATGTCCCACTGCTGGGCAAAGGCCTCCAATTTCTCCTTCCAAACCTTGTGCGATGTCTGGCCATGTTATGCAGTTAATGATAAATAACCATTTCTAATTACAATTCCGGTTTGACTGGACCTTAACGTTAGAAATTCTTTCTACTCACGGATTTCCAGATATAATCTGAGTAGCAGACAAGACTGCTTCGAGTAAAAAGTGAGAAAAGTAGTAGATTTTCTGCTATATATCCCAGAAAGGGAGCAACGCTAGATGAAAAGGAGATAAAATATAACTAATGCGGATCGTAACTTCTACTTTCCCGCTATATTTTATAACACAAATATTTTCACATTTTTAAGATATTAGGGTACTTTTTAACTCTATAAATAAAAGAAAGTAATAAAGTGGTATGTATTCATTATTTGTCTTTTCTACACATTTGATTCATTTTTTTAAAAACATTATTTAAAAAAACATATGTATAAAAAACTAGCGATCCGCCAGTTCGGAGCAGGGTCCAACCTACCGGTGGTTAGGGCTTAAGAGACAGGAAACTCCTCACAATGCGGGCCGTATCGAGGAGTACTGCCTTCTGAATCAGGCCCTGGTATATTTTATTAAGATTTTGTAGCAAGAAACCTCAGCACTCAGTTACTTTATTCCTTTACTCGGTTAATTCCTTAATTACTACTGTACATGAATTTATACTTAAATAATAAAAACGGGAAATTTTAATTTCTTCAATATTCACGTTAAATAAAAACCTGGTGCGAAACATTACACTTCAGACCAAAATAACTCACCCATCACCAATCCAAACCTCTTCAACACTTCAATTGAATGCGGTCATTTGATCAGTGATTAATGAACAGGGATCACAAACATTATTTTGATCTATTGATTCAGCACAGGACACTGGCGTGCATGATTGATTGACTCACATATATCAATGTTTCTTATTTTCATTGTTATCCGGATAATATTTCACCGTTGGTGGACGATTATCCGGGAGCGTGTAAGTGATGTTCCGTTGACTGATGTAGCTAATAATTCACGCTCTGTGCCGTTTTATATGAACGGGTGCGAATTTTTATTAAAAAAAAGATTTTGACATTTTGCCACGGATGGCAGGATCTAAGCTTCAGATTTGTATTCTTTGTGTATTTTTAGTTTACAGCATACTTTACAGATTCAGACAGTATTTTAATGTATTATATGCAGTTTGAAACTTCAACCATTCGATGTATCGGTGTGAACTAGTGATCTTTAATACCTAGTAGCAATGTTGCCACACAATTTCAGCAATTAACCTTTCCACTGCAAATTGGTTTATTGAACCCGCTGTTACGTTATTATCATCCAACTCATGTTTTCAGCCTACCAATTGGTAATACATACTCTTATCGTATTTAATAACTAACTATATTTTTACACCCACTATGTAAACATATTGTTTCCAATAGACTAACATGTAGCGTATCCTTCAATACTAACGCATTGCTATATTTCCCAGGTCTCACAGCGCAGTCAGAAAGTAAGCTCCAGAATAAAACTAAGCATGTACTTGTAGATTTTCAACCATCTACTCGAACTTATACTTCACACCAGACATCTGAGAGTCCATTATCTAGTAATATTTCACTGTCACACATGTATACCTTTGATTGTAGATTTAATAGTACCAACAGACAGTAGAACACATTACCCCCAATTACTATTTCTAATACACTTACTTGCAAATCGATAGTGACGTCGTGTTTTACACGCCTACAACATGTGTCCCATTATTTTGGCACCATGTGTAATGTCATTTCTATTAGCACGTAGCACGATTTTTTCTCTTTTTATTGACTATAAGTGTACCTATTTAAAATATCGATGTGCAACTAATTATTTTGACTTAGCAAATCAATGAATTGATAGTACTTAGATATTTCGAAACCAATAATATTTTATCGTCCATTTTACAGTATGCTATACCTAGAGATTTGAGCAAGAATGCCTGATACAGTAAGCATTATTGTACAAATCGATTTTACCATATTATAATTATTTAAACAGCATATTTTAGCCGTTTTTACCCCTTTTTAAACTATTCGCCCTTCAGATCCACTTACTATTTAAGCATGAAGTAGCATCCGACTACATACCGATACATTTCATTCAATATTTTATACTTAGAACTGACACTAGTCGTGTTTGTGGTATAAATATTGTTATTTCGTATTAGCGTAGTTTTACAGCTCAAGAACGTGTAGAATATGCTAATCTAATGGTAAGTGTATGTAAGTATTTAATTAATCGAATGGAATAATCGGGAAAATGTTCTCGGAAGGTTAAGCAAATTAATTCAGGACCCATGTGGTACATGTTACATGTAGGTACACAATTTTCTTATTATTACACTTGTGTGATAATCCACGTCCACCAGAACTGAAAAAGAAACTAATATTTGTACATTTAATTGTAACTGAAAGTGCGTAACATTATGAGGTTAGTTCTATATACAAAACAATTACCTATCTAGTTCAAAAATTAATTAATTTTAACAGGAAAAAAAGTCAGCACAAAATAGAAAAAAACTTTGCGACACCCCACGCTGCTGTTCAAGCAGAACCTTCAAGTTTGTACCTCCTTAAGTTGTAAAATCAAAATCTTCGTCCCTCTCCACCTGAAGTTCGAGTCGAGAAGGTCATAACATCATGGTACGATCCTGAATCCTGTCGTGGACAAATTAAACTTTACTAAGTTCCATTGAATTAGATTGTGTGGAAAAGGTTGACATTTCCTCGGATGAAGGTAGTAGGGTTTACTTTAATTTTATGACTGGAACTTATATATTGTCTAATTATATTGAGACTTTCCTTTAAGTAGAAATAGCCGAGCACTTGTATGAATACTCAACTGAACACAATAAATGGACTCATTATGCAAAATACGTTAGAGGAATCCATGGGCGCTAATGATAGCGCTGAATTTATAGGTAAATTCTGGACTGACACAATATAAATTACGATTCGAGACAATTGCGTGCGAAAAGTATCTATTCCAAACTCGGTTCATATTTTTTTAATAAAAAGGATTTTCTAAGCGTCGTGTCGCGAATCGTGAAGGAGGAAAATGTTACCTACAGAAGTAAGCAATTCAAAACTCAGCGATCTCTTGTATTACTAAGGCAATTTCGTGACGTTCTTTCTAAACTTAGCTATTTACAAAAAAGGAAATTGCATGTCGCCCTTTTTTGTCCAAGAAAAAAATATCAAATAGAGTGCTTTCTACGTCTTCATTAGAACCTCTAGGCAGTAGCGCGTCGACGAGAATGTACGCCCCAATAACAGTTTATTAAGTAAATTCTCTTCACTTTGCACGATGCGTAACAAAAGTATCATAATCCCGAAAAACTTTATGAAATATTCACATTTTTCTTCCAAGTTTCTCAAAGCGGTCTCGTCTTGTTGGGCGCGAATTTTCCTTAAGATATTTTTTCTCCGAAACTTTTCCATACTTGCTCAACAATTCAAGCTTTAAAAAACGTATTTACGAAGATTTTGTTTTATAATAAGAGTTCAGTGTAGATTGCCTCAAAGTTTATAATGTTTTATTCTACTCGCGGGTATAATTCTTCTTAGAAAAATAAATAAATGGTACATAATTACATTTTCTAAGTTTAATTTTACGAAGAATAGCCTTCTAAAATGTAGTTTTTTTAGTTTGATCTAGTTTTTTGTCTAAAACTAAGTCAAGATAGATAAGATAGATATCTCTCAGAAATACTTTTAGTAACTTTAAATGAGATAACTTCAAGTTAATGCTGAAAAATGTATTTAGTAGGTACTTATAATAAAATACTCTAAAGCTCGAGTCTGCCCTTATCCCAATTTATTTGAGGAAAATAAAATGTATAAAAGAAGTACCTTGAATTCAGAAATGAACGACTTCGATTAGTCAAGTTTCATTCAATATCATCTCCTATCATTACATAGAATCGGTAAAAGGAAAACAGCCCTTTACAAAGGACATTAAACCCAAATCAATTAACCAAAACCTCAGAAATTATGATGTACGTACTTGGCATCCCCGTGACATGAAGATAATGGCCACGTCACGTATTATATTAGCCAACTGTGACTTGAGAGCAAAATGGTTGCCGCTCTTGAGAACACATGGAAAATGTCAAGAAAATTAAACTAAATGAAAAGTGTCTTGTCCTTAACTATTTTTTTACCTTCAATTCAAACCAATCAGTCATATATCACAAAATATTGTTTATTTAGAAAAAAGAAAAATAGTCCTTAGACGCGATCCTAATAAAGGACATTAAACCCAAATTCAATTAGCACACTGTCCTGCCGAAACCACAGAAATTATGACATACTTGTCACCCCCATGACAGTAATGGCCGCCGGCCGTGTCACGTATTATATTAGCAAACTGAGTTGCTTGAGCATCGATATCTTAGATCGATCCAGATTGCAACTATGTGACACGATTCTAGGATAGTATCGAATGCCTTCTATCTGATTCTCAAATATCGGATCGTACCGTGTCGTCCTCAGAATTTTTATCGATACTTCGGATTGTACTTATTAATCCCTCTTGGAATCTATGCGCCAAAATCCAGGTTTTGTTATCCCTTTATGTCACCTTTTGTATTCCATTTAATTGATTTATCATGGTATTTAGGACCCTGTGGCACGATACGATCCATTCATTCCAATACCGGAGTATCGCGACCTATTGTATCGATACTCTAAAGTATCGGATCGGGTTGTGCGTCACTACTAGAGAGCAAAATGGTAAACACTCTAGGGAACACAGAGAAAATGTCAGCGACATGAGTGGGGATTAAGCTCTTGGACTGGCCAGTGTTTACGATGTGTTTAGGGTAGGTAGGTAGATACAGTCAGCCTGTGATTAGCTACGTATTCACAGGTTCACCGCAACATGTGAGCGGTTGAACCTGGAATGTACTACTGATAGGTCTTTGAGAAACGTGTGTTATGTTTACGGAACCAGTAATATTTAGTGCCTTTAGTTGCCTTTTGTGTTTAGTTAAGCATAACCAGCTTATAAAGTTCCCACTGCTGGTAACAGGCCTCCAATCTATGAAAGAGAATGGTCTGTAATAGACCACAAGGGCCCAGTATTTCGTTGCGGGATCGGTATTGGATAACATTATTTGTCGCGCCTTGATCACAGGTTAAAGTCACTTTTACGCGACAGTACACAGCATACTCAAAGGCAATTTTTTCCTATGGCAAAACTCTGCAATTTTTATGAAATGTCCTTCAGCTGTCATCGATTATTTTCACCTAAATCAAATTTTTGAATGCGTCAGTCACACCCCACTTTACTTTTAGTCGTTTAGAAGGGTGACCCAAAACCAAGCAATAAAGGCTGCAAACAGCCCCGAATAAATTCACATTCATGAGATGATAATAATACAATCGTGCGGTTTCGTGCGATTCCAATTACGACTCCATTGATTTTCTGTTACTCTGTTACATGAATATCAGGCTGTGGCAATTATATAAAGCTGGATCGGAGTGAAGCAGTCGTATTTTCATTTTTATGTTATGTTCGGTTGTGAAATGTTTATGGTTTTAATTCTGATGTTTTTGTGTTGATTTATAATGATCAAGAAGTATCTTGATGTTCATCATAAATCCTGATGTGCAGTGCTATACATATGAATAAGAATTTACACAGCTAGCTCCACCTCTGAGCGTCCACAATGAAAATGAAGATTTCACAGAATGGTAGCGCAATCTACCTTTATCTCAAATTATTCGGTTTGTGGCAGACCCTCGCATAAAAACTGAGTTGTGTTCCTCTTACATCTACATTTTAATTAATATGCCTCCTTGAACATAACATTCTTTCAAGTGTTTCCTTCTAACACGGTTTCCCATCACCGAAAATCCTTTTATCTCAATGAAAACTTCCAAAACACGGCGCCTAAGCATGGTAAATTGAGGCTGAAGCACCATCGTCCGGTTACTGGCAATGTAAGAGTCCTCACACCACAAAGGGCACTTCCTATCGAGTGTCCACTTTATAACGTAGGGACAAGCTTTCACGATATTTTTACTCCTAATGTTTTGGAAAAGTAAGATTATGATTTTTGCTGATACTTTCGATAAAGTAACATACCTCGAAAGGGTAATCAGGAAATTACCTACATAACGCTGATTTTAGTCCCATCTGGGGGATGAGCCTTTTACCAGTAATTGGGTACGTATTCCAAGCTACTGATAATTTCCTGAGGAATATGAAAATTCTAGTGAAAACCCAACAAGAGTTTTCCCGATTCGGAAAAATGAAAATGTAAGTATTGATTTCCCTGAATGAAAGATCTTCCGAGCAAGACTTCCTCTCCCCTGGTACATCGCAATCCCGTGAGATTACTATCAGGAACTCTGTTATAGAGGGAAAACTAGCGAATATTCTTGACTCAATTTAAATTACGAGTTACGTCCTTTAAAAATACTGTTTATGGTTATCTGTGACTGTATTTTAACTTAAAATGTTGGGTGTTTGATAAGAACTAAAATATCGTTTTGAATATTTAACCAGTCCTGGAGACTGCTTTTCGGCAAGCGTAGCGTGGAACACCGTCCAGATAGATGGACCGAAGATCTTAAAATACTGCAAAACCCGACTGTAAAGCATAAAGCAGGCGGGATCCCTTCATCATCTGCGTAGCCTTTTCCCAACTATGTTGGGGTCGGCTTCCAGTCTAACCGGGTGCAGCTGAACACCAGTATTGTATATGGAGCGGCTGCTTATCTGACCCAGGCGGGACCCATTGAAATATAAAATTATTAAAACATGGAATGGGTCCCGCGTCCAAATGCGGTTTTTTTTTTGCTTTTCAGACGTGATTTTTGTTTTTATAATTACTTTTCTTGGAAAGATTTTTAGTTCAAAAATGTGAAAGATTTCACCTTCTTGATTTTTTTCATTGTTATATAATTTGTCATTTCGAATAAGCAAGTGTAAATCGTTATAAATCCTGAATGGCCGTGACAGACTGGATGCAGAAGGTGGAGGTCAGGGTGTGGTGGCGCAGCTTTGGAGAAACCTAACTTAACTGTTTTAGGGTGAGTTGATTGATTGCACGTTCATGACAGTCAGCATCTTCTTTGATCAAAGTTCCTTTCAAATAATTAGTGAATATTATTTTAGTTTGGAAGTAAGATATGCAATGTAACTGAAAATTCACTTCGGAAAACTTGAATCCTTTCCCGCTTCAGTAGTTCATGCAAATGTATTTTCAGGGTTCAGATGAACATCTGTTCATGTGCAAATTCAAAGTTATATAAGGTACAAATTCAGTTAATGTTCAAAGAGATTGTCAGATCCTTCTTATTCATACACAGCAACAGAACAGTACTTATTTAAAATTAATTAATTATACCATTACAATATTTTTTTTATGATAAAAGCTTTTAAACAAGGAGTTCTGCCTGTTTATATTTAATTTTCCTCATGGTGTAATGACTCATTCTGTTGCAAACCTGGAATAAAAATGTACTGTTTTATTTAAAAATGAGTTCGTTATAATAACTCAGTAAAGTAACCTTTATATTTTATTATCTACTTCATTGTTTTTTGACAAGGCCTCAAAAGAGTTACGTTTTTTATTACATATCCTTCATCACTTTCCATTGAATAAAATAAACAGAAAAATAAAATCAAAACTATAATAATTAATTTATGAGAAAATTCCCTGTCTTTGTTCTCTATCACCCGTATCTATAAACAAGTCAAAGTGTTTACTTGAGTAAATGTCATTTTTTAAGATACGATTTTTATTGTGTAATTGCTTAAACTGTAACAACTGTAAAAAGTTAGAATTCTTAGCTTTCCTTTTTTGACGGTTTTTACTTCGTATAAATTCTTGCCTATTGCATAAAAAAAATGCACAAGTAATTGCTTAAGCTCTGAAAGTAATTCCTTTAACTTGACTATATAATATACGGGGGTATGTGTCAGTAAATATAAATATTTGACAGAATCATTATGGTTTATTTCAGAAGATTTTTACTGTTTATCTCAATATAAATTTTACATTAAAAACTCTTGTCTAGCTTCATCGTCTTATGAATGACAGAAAACGGGAAAAAAAACCCGTAATCATCATATAATGCAAGAGAGGTAATAAAATATTTTAAAGTTCAAACCAATCAGACTTTTAAATAAAAGCATCACCGTTCTGTTTACGCGTTATAGTTTAATTATTTTATTTCCAATTTGTCCAGAATATTCGAATAACTCTGTTTCATATTAATCACTACGGGTTTACAAAACAAATATCATGCAAATATTTTTCTATATAAATTATTTCAGTACGGAATACTGTCATTGATTGAAACTAAAATATTCATGAAAGGCTTTACTTTCGGTGACTAAAGCTTTAAATAAAAACCACCGGCTTCCAGAAAAAAAGTACAAAAAAAAATGGAAAATAACTTTACTTTCGGAAGTCGGTGACTATTGTTTGTTTCATTGACTTTTTTGCCACCGACTTCCGAATGTACAGTTATTTTACATTTTATTGTGTTTTTATTTTGGAAGTCGGTTATTTTTTTGCAAAGAAGTTTTTATTTTACCCTTTTTAGTTCACACACAAAGCCTTAAATGTCAAGTATCAATTTCGCAATTTCTTTCACTTGGATAACATATTTTTACCACATATTTTGATTTAAAAACTAAACTACTGAACCGATTTTGATAAAATTTCTATGGGACCAATCGGAAAATATATTCTTGCAGATAAAAGAAGTTTTTTTTCAAGTCGGCATGAGGTAACAAGGACAAAAAAATACAACCGAATTGTGAACCTCCTCCTTTTTTGAAGTCGGTTAAAAAAATATATACATTCATAGGCATACATTTTTAATTTACTACTGAAATCAAATTGATACCGGGCGACTGTAATAGCTGTATATTTTGAAACGAATAATATATTAATTTCCCTTTCCGTTAATTGCTTCGAATGGTATAATTGCGTTATAAACATTTATCGTTTTCATTTTATTACTGGTACCGACCTACTTTCATATAATTTGAAACCCTGTTTATGCTGTCAGACTCAAGTAATAGTCATGTTGTCCTTACCTAAGTTAATGAAGAACATAAAAAAAATCTCATTTCATTTAACGTTTATTCCGTCTCGTTAATCTTCTAAGTAGCTAATATTCTGATTCAACGAAAATAAAAACAAGAATAAAGGAAACTGTTCAATCCAACAGTTAACAAAATAACGACAATAGCTATTTTCGTATTTCCTAAAGATCGCACAAACTGAATGAGCACAATTTCAGAGTCAATTTTCTTTTATCATCTAAATTGTACGATCAGCATAATATTGCTACAAAATGTAATTTCAGATTATAGGCAAACACCAGCTAGGCAGGTACTGTACGATAACCTTAAGTGCTTTTAATATTTAAAATACATAGCATATAATGAGGTTCAACTATTATAGAAATAGATGCAAAGAATACAGCTAAAAACGTTTCCATTATCTCTGAAAGAAAAACCCTAAGTTACCCACAAACTATTTTTAAAACAAAGCAACATTTACAATATCACCACACATCGAACGCGTTCAATAAATTCAGCGCACCTGACATGCAAAAATGATTTATAGAATTCTTAATATTCTGGGAACCTCTCTACTACGTACTGTAGTTAACATAAATCAAACCGAATCTTCAAAGAACTCACAATACAAGACATTGTAGAGAACAAAATAAACATGTATTGTTATGCGGTTGAAGCTATAATAAAAGATTTCGTTTTTAACCGAACAAAACCCGGGCAGCACAGTGGGGGTTAATTTTCTCGATGGCGCCAACGATCTCGATCGTCGCCTTCTGTTGCACCCATTCCGGATATTTTCCTGTGACTTTTCAAACTTGCTCTTTATAAATCTTTGTCGAGTCGGACTTTTATACGACTTATTCTGGAGTAGTTTTATAAGAATAGCAGGATTCGGGTAAGCAGAATATTTCTGTCAGTCGTATTGAGTTATTTGATTGAACAGATTTCTTTCGTCAACAGTACTCTCGTTGAACTCCATCACAATAGGACGTTTTATTTCTCTGTCGAATCGAAAAATAAAAGAACATTTTTGGCAAAAACCAATATTACATGAAAATATAAAGGATAATATCACGTAACCCACCACAAACAAACAAATAAATTAAATCAAAGCAATTATCACAAAAATGTTCGAATAAATCACATAAAAAAACCTAATTTACCCCTGCTACCCAACTCCTTTTCGGCTCATTAATATTGCTCAAATGACCGTAAAATTCATTGCTCAATACTTTTCAACCATAAAGGGTAAATTGAGGGGTCAAAGCGTGAACTGGACTGGCGTGAAACAGAATAGGGCCGTACTGTGAGCTGCACTGAGTTGATAAATAGTGCTACTTCTGGAACTTTCCAGCATTCGTTTTCCTGGATGAAGTTCCCACAGTAATTGTCGACTAATGATCGGGACTTAGTTTTTACTTTTGAAGTTTCTCCGAATCAAAAGGCCATATATTTTCAAGTTGGCAAACTATCACTGAGTGTCGTGGCATCGTTATTTATGGCCTATTTTCCTGTCCTCTGTAGTTTCTTATCAGACGGGAAGCGATGTAGATTTATTGATAGCCAAACTTGAGGATTTGTTTTTAGAAAGGCATATATTCCTGTCAGTATTGAGGGCCTGTCGTTACTCATTTTCATTAGTTTGCGAAATATTTGAATATGTTTATATAGGTACTCGTATTTATGGGAATTAAGCCAGGCTTAAATGTAACAAAGTCTTAAATATACGTAGATATTTCAAGATGAATATCAAAGTAGTTCTAATAAAAATATTGTTAGAACGTAACTTTAAAGATAAGCTTTAAAAATAAAATGGCTCCGGGCGGTCATATCTGCGGATAGTGAGGATATCGTAACTTTGAGATAAACATAGAATAAGAACCACAGCTTCAAGGCACTTGGCTCTCATTGCACCGGTTAATACTGACCTATGAGTATATTCTTAGTTTTATTCTAAAGGCCGATACTATGTTTAAAAATAAAATAACTTATCTACTGAAAAAATAATCGCCTTTAAAAGCTTCTTAAATGAGCCGTCCTAAGAAAAAGTCAAACCATCCCACTAAATATTTGTCTATTACGATTCTCAAAGATAAAATATCGTGAAATTCCTGAAATACCGTCTAAGACATACCGGTGGTCCTTTGACGAGGATCAAGGCTGTTGTGAGGCAAACTCATCTATTTTTATTATGCCCGCAATATTTACGAAAGCGGAAAAAACATGATGGCGGACAAAAAATTGGGCCAGCGGTTGAGACATGTTATACTTATTTTAGATTGTTCAAGTAATGTATTGGGACTTGGGAACTTTGTAAATCGAATACAAAGATAAAGTTTACGAGTATGTTTTACTGGCCTGATAATAATGATTTGGTTTTTGTTAAATAAAATATTACAGCTTAAACATAAGTATAATAATGTCCACATTAAATGTTAAATTGTGGCTTTCGGGCGATACATTAATATGAATTGTTCCAAAAATCGTGTCGTAAATTATTCCACTTAGTCGAAGTAATGAGTTTTTTCACGCCCACAGTAGTGTGAACAAAACACGCACTTATAATTAATGGCCGATGAAAATAATATTACATATTCCTTTATTCATTTTTTCTTCTTATTGTTTTACATTTTTAAATATAAAAAAAAACATTTGAAAATATAAAAATAGTAGCCCACCGGTATCGGGAACAGGGTCCAAGCTACCGGCGGTCAGGGCTCCAGAGAGAGGAACCTCCTAACAATACGAGCCGTGTCCAGGAGTACCGCTTTCTGAATCAAGCCCTTGATCCAGCCGCCAACGAGAGCCTCCTCAGGTATTGGTCGAGGCTCTTGGCAATTAAGCCATGGGCTGAAACGACTATCGGCACAATGATCGCCGTGTCCACTTCCCACATGTCGACAACCTCGCAAGACACTCTACATATATTATTATTAGTATTTTTGTTTTGACATTTTTGTTCCTACTAAATGCTAGGTAAACGTGCCAAGTCTCAAGCTAAAGTTAAAAATATCCCGCAAATATTACAGTCTGCAAAAGAAAATAAAAACAACGGTCACAAATTGAAAACATTTTTCACGCAAGATCCATTAATTCACAATAATAACCATTTAAATAACGTCTCGTAATAAGCATTCCATTGCTTTATCTCATTAAGTGGCTTGAAAATCTTAAGCGCTTACCATAAGCTCGTTTTGTAAGAATAATTTTCATTTAAAATAGAGCTTCAAAAAACAAATGGCTTGGACAAATGTTCCTGGTCCGTTCACGTTCAAGATTGCGGTTTCGCAATTTACCATTTGAATCTCGCTGCGAAGTGGCACTGGAGAAAAATTATGCGGCCCGCTGTGTATTTTAGTTTTTTTTTTTTGATGATATTTTATTACCTGTTTGTAGGTTTTTGGATGATGTGTTTTGTGTCAGTTTTAATGTGAAATTATTTCAAATAAATAGTCGTCAGATTGACAGAAAGTTTTAGGACTTTGCATGTACTTTGGCCTTTTACAAAAAAATAGGTGAATGATTACTGTTTTAAAATTAAATCTTACATACAAACTAAAAACGTACTCCAGTCAACTTTAAATTAAAAATATTATATAGTTATTAGAATACGAAAAATGTTTCTTTTACCCAAGCAAAAGCGGAATAGAGAATTTAAACGTTGAACACGTAAACGTCAGAGAAATTAATTCAAATTTCGGGCCAACAAAACAAAATCCATTCGCACTCAGTTGTGAGAATTCATACCTATTCGTACGCCACGTCTAAATTATAACGCGGTGGTTATCGCCTCACAAAAGCCTCTCCGCATTGTTCCACTTCCGCGAATTCCGCGCTCGCTCCGCTCCGCTTCCGATCGACGCGTCCGCAATTCGACACTACCGTCGCACTCTAACACATGCGGATATATTATATACCTGTCTCTGTCACACGCTAGTGGTTTTGATCGTTATAGCTTCATGAGTTCTGCGGTTGACTGGCTAAATATTGTACTATTAGAAATAGTTTAAGTCTTCGAACAATAGCTTGGCTGAAAAGCTGAAAACCTTTTCTTTATTTTCGTTGCGGTATAAAACACTCGACTACCACTATTTTTATGCACTTCAAAAACCACACTATTCCACGAGGTAAAGCTAGCACAAAATGTTATTAATACCTGAATTTTCTAGCTAGTCCACGAGAATGAACTACTTATCATCCTGCGCAAGTAGTTTCTCATTTGTGGCAAATGGAAGAGAGCAAAGTTTGCCACCTAACTCAAATACGTCAGAGCTTCACACTGAGATTTTGTAAATTATTGTGTAATATCTCATTACCAGTGGTCGAGGCGCTCTTAAATCCCACTTTGTAGCTTATACAGACTGCTGGTATGATTTTGAACACTGAAATACTCGTCTGCCCTTACTGGTAACTTATGTCACAGGTGTGAATATGCCTGTAATGTAAGAGACCACACAAATGAGAAAAATAAACCTACATACTTAAACCTGAAACGAAAATTGGTACTTTAAAAACGTTAACATCGCAAAAGAACTTTGAAATACAACCACTCTAAGACAGATTATAGGCCAACTGCCTACAAACGTGACAACTTGAGTCCAACACCCGTCACACTACGATGAAACACTCAGTCTTACCATGTTTTATTCACGAGTCGAGGACTGAGCGCCAAAGCCGACAAGTCGAAGGTTTATTCCCAAAATTGAGGGACACGTCACCCCGACGTAGCCTTATCGTGGTCATCGGAACACGTCGGAAACACGCCGAATTGACGTACGTGTCCCGATTTGAAATTTTCGGTGGACGGTGAAATAAAGCGCACGAACGGTCGAGGATGATTGGCAGTGGATCTGCAGGTTATGGAAGGTTCGTTTTGTATCCAGAATGTTCTAGATCAAGCAAAATTGAGATTTAAGGTCTCGTGTTTGTGTATGACCATTCAAGATCTAATATTAAGTAATAACCTTGCTGGAAAAATATGTTTACCAACCTACTACTGGCAAATGCCCAAAATTTTCCCACGTCCGCCAAAACTTTTTACCTGCAAAAAGTATGAACCAGACGAAATTTAGTACATACTCATCTTTGCTAACTATATTACTTTTTCATAAAGAAGTGTCGTTAGTTCTTATATTATCAACATTAAGTCCCGTTAGGAGTGAGCTCGATGACTAGGCTGCCTAACTTCTGAAAGTTCTAAAAAAAGAGAGACGATCTCTTCAAGAGCCGGTTTTTCATTTTTATGTTGGCTGCGAAAAAGTTGAGCCTTATTTTGTGTACGTTTTTGAATAAGCAGCATTAGTAGGGTTATTGTTTTGTTTCTTCTTTCAAATAAATGAGGCCGATTTGCACTTCATTAATGAAAGAACTGGGCTGTACAAATTTTTTCCAAGCATTCAACTGCCAAATGCTACAAAGTTTTTGGGATAAAATGAGCTGCTGTTTAAAATATTTTGGTAAATCGCGGCTAGGATTAACTTAATTAAAAATGATTAATGAAAACCGTCTGGATATTCTCTTCTAAAACGAAGTCAGCTAAAATCTCTGTAAACCAAGATTGAGCTATACAAAGAATCTGTGGTAAAGTTCCCACAGGAAATAAAGTGCGTAGAACAAATTGCGAACATCGCATCTGCCCTCATCAGACGGCTAAATGTTTTATTCAGCCAACGCTGAGGCCGCTAAAGAGCTATCAGTGCGAGGCAACGCAGACAGTCCACAGACACAAAAGTACTGATCTACACAAAGTTTGATACAAGTTTTATCGTGAAAGTTTTATGACTGGCATTGTTTATGATACCTATACTAAAATCTTCCACATAATTACTTTCGACCTCAGTTATTGTGAATTTGAAATATGTAGTTTCATCAACTAGTTTTGCACAGAAAACTACATACATAAGTATATGTCTTCTACTACAACTAGACTCAACTTTGAAACCAAACCAAAGTATTTTTCGATAGTTGGTCGAATGTATTTTCGTATAGGATTCATGTCGGGTCGAACAACTATGTGACCTTCCATATTTCACTATTTCCTTTTGCAATGGAATAAAATACATCGAGCTAGATTGGTTCCAAATATGTTACCTAGCTTACGGTGAAAATGAACATCACGAAGTAACCTAACAACAAACATAAATGTGTATCACATTTTTTTGGTAGTCAATCCAATAGATTTTTGACGTTTTGACCTTTCTGCCTTCTGAACTTTCGTAAGTCTAGAGGACTTAGATAAAGGGACATATAACAAAGTAGGTACGAAATATCCAGCACACCACCATACAATATGACCACTTTAAGTTTGCAGTTCAAGGTGGCGCTGCTTGTCAGTAAAAAATGTGTCGTATATGTCAAACTTGATACGTGTATTTTGGTTCTGTTTTTGCTGTCTGCACAGATAAGTTGGTTGAAGTGTAGCTTGCAGTGGCATTTATAGGTCGTTGTTATGATGACTATAGCTTTAGTTGTTGTATGTGTTTAGACCGTCATTATATTAAAATCTAAGTAAGTTTTAGACACTATTAAGAGAGTTTTTTTCCTTCTTCATTCTTCCTGTTCTATGATATGTGCTGAGCAAAACGCTCGATAAGAAAGGATTTGCCGACGTCTCAGCACTAGGTTATTAAATTTTCCCAGGACATGCGTTGTGCATGCAGAGGGATAATAGCTTTTTATTGAAAAATTTTCGTTATCTTGTAAAATAGAGGATGATAATATAGTTTGTTGATCGAAGAGAATATCTTATTATGAGAGGAATGAATAAAAGTCTGATTTTAAATAACAGTGGTAGTAAACGGAATTTATAAGATTCCTGATTTTTTTACAGCATGTTTTTATTAGGTTGTAAGGTGACTTGAAAGAGCTACGATAATAAATAGCCCATACAATCTTACTTGATTAAAATGACAGCTGTCAAACTGACGTGTCTAGTAGCTTTGGTCATATCGAAATAAATAATTATAATTGCTACTTTTATGCAGTCAGTATTTAACGCTATGTAAATACGGGTATTAATTAAGGTCAAGTATATTAAACTATAAAAAACATAATTAATCTTAATAAAACGGTCGACTTAATGATGTGTATCCTGACAGCTGTGATTTTAATCAGATTAAATAAGAACTATAGCAACAATTAGCTTAAAATCATACTCTCCTCCCGTTATCCCAATTTATTTGGGGTCGGCGCAGCATGTCTTCTTCATCCACACTTCTCTATTACTCGTCATCTCAGCAGTCACCATCTTTTTAGCCATATCATCCTTCACACAGTCCATCCATCTTTGTTTTTTTCTATACTCTTGTAGACATCCACATTCATACTCAAAACTTTCCTCAAACAGACCTCACCCATACTAAGAAATAAAAACCCTTGTGGAGCATTAAATAAATGGTCTTTTTAACAGCGTTCTTAAGGGAGAAAATTACTTAACTAAGGTACCTTTCATTGTGTACCACAGAACACAATCAAGTCAATAAAACAAAACACTACAATTCGTCAAATTATATTCACGAAACAAAATAAAACCAAACAATTTATCATTCCGATACGCCCTATTACTCAAATTGTAAGTGAAAAATCTGTCCGTCCATTTGTCTTGATAAATTGCAGCGAATTTTCAAGGTAGACTGTTTTATTGGGAGAAGAAAATCGATGGAAATATAGATAGCGATGAAAACAGAGATAGCGGTGGAACAGCAAATATTTGAGATGGTGTGACGTATCGGGTACAGCTAATGGAACCGGTAAAACGTAAACATATCTCTAGTTTTTACGTGCATGTTGTTTATTGGTATGAGAAACGGTAAATACAGCCGTACGTGTACCTATGGTAAATAGTCACGTACGTATAGAAGCTAGTATTGGTAGATGAATATATCTTCTGTTCCGCTTTTTAAGAGTAACGTACCATTAAGGCGCGTAATCTCATGATTTTTATTTACTATAATTTCGTCTAAAACGAATTAAAGAACGGCACAGAATTGTATTAAACCCGATAAAATTCACGTGAAGATAGACTCACTCAATAAATGTCACCGGGCAGTGTTTTATATATAATGTGGTACCTAAGGCATTAATGATTATTAGCTGCTTAGCTTCACTGCAAGACAAAAACACTATTATTATTCTTAGCCATTTGTGCCCCACTGGAGGGCAAAGGCCTACCTTCCCTCCTTCCACTTCTCCCTATCGAGTGCTGTTAATCGCCAATCCTTGTGAAAAGAGTCGAGTTCGTCCCGCCATCGCCTTCTGGGCCTGCTGCGTTGCCGTTTGCTGCTGTTTAGGACCCAGTATGTGGTTACCTGACAAAAAAATATCGCAACCAAACTAAAACATATACTCAAAACTTAGGCCTGTAAATCAAATCCGGTCGCCATATTTCATGTAGGCAAATATTGTATTCAGATCACAGTAACATAACAAATACGGAACAGGATGTATGACGCCGCACCCTTTCCGATATTATTAAGTTTCACGATCAGCGTCCATCCGCTGTTTTATCACATCTACATTTTACTATTCTATATTAGATGAATACGGAGACTTGATATGTAGGCCTCGTCCGATTCTGTAAAACTATTGGTTGCTTGATTTTTTTGTAAAAAGGGAATAAGATCGTACTAGGAGGATATCTGTTTCATTTATGACATAAAATAGGTAGTCATAGTTTCAGACTGGAATCTTGTGGCGAACCTCGGGTGACACTTATGTCCAGCAGTACTTAGACTGCAATAGGTAAAAATAATTTGTCAATAGTTTGTTTTATAAATTTTAGCATACTCCTGTAATCCCTGGAGGGTTAGGCAGAGGTGTACCTATAAGAACACCCACATTTCATCAGCCAGTTATGTTTTTAAGGCCCAAGTAATGGGGCAGGTAGGGGGCGGGCCTATTGCCATTAACCGGGTACAAATCCAGACTCCGTGACTGAGAAATTCCTGATGGAAAAACCCAATAACACTTTGATTGACCCGGGAATCGATATCAGGACCTCATGTACAACAGTCGCGTTTGCGACCACCCGACGATTAAGGCAGTCATATTTTAGTAACTGTTACTTATATATTTTATATAAAATAAACTGTTGACAAATTATTTCTTTATATAACCTATATCTTTTCACGATTTCCTTAAAAATAAAAATGTTTAACCCAAACAAAGCCATAGCTTCAGTATAAAATAAATTAAATGTCATCCGCAGAATGTAATAAAATGTGTATAAATTAAACTGAAATAAAACAATATTGAAATGAGTACTAAAATTATTCCACTAATTACAAACGCGTGGGTAACAACAGACACACGCTGCATTGCATTTCATGATTGCGTTTCATAAATTATAGGTTTCGTAATTCCACAGTTTCACACGGCGGAAACACGTTTCGTCTCATTTGACTTAATAATTATATTTCATAACAAAATTCGGAATATATCAGTAGTGTTTCTCGTTTATAAAATACACATTGTAATTACAATACATTTTGTATTTTAACATTCACATATAGATTTGCCATACTCTGTGGCTGTTTTGTCAAGTTAGTACGGTGGCAAAATAAAAACTTAGTTCACTTGTATTGTGAGTAACTGGAATTCCTTCCGGAACCATACTGTTTTACCAAAACCTTTGAATTCAGTCCCTTGACAGCAAACCCTTTCAATTTCTTTATGTTTTTCTGTTACATGAACAGTTTAAATAAACCCAAAGTATAAACCAAGTAACCAATTTTACCGCAAGCCAATTATTTTCACCATTTTTATTTTTTTTTGACGACCCGAATGGCGCAGCGGTAGTGAGGCTGCCTTACGTTCATAGGGTTCCGGGTTCGAGTCCCGGTAGGAGCAAGTGTTTATGTGATGAGCATAGACATTTGTTACCGAGTCATGGATGTTTATATGTATAATAAGTATGTATTTACAAACAAAAAGTATCTATGTAGTATATCAACTATCTGGTGTCCACGACACAAGCCTCGTTGCTTAGTGTGGCACTAGATGGCGCTGTGTGTAATGTCCAGCGATATTTATTTATTTATTTATTTATTCGTGCTAACGAACCTTATTAAATTAATTTACGTTATATTCTTAATCAAAGGTCTGATTTTTGACTTATCAAAAATTCCACCTTTCTTATTCAAGAAATTAGAATTTCTGTATTTGTTTTCTTTTCTATTTAAGTCACGAGTTAATAGGCTTCTTTTGTGTTAGCTCATTCCATCTTCGACTTCGTCTCTGTTCTCAGGACAAGATTAAGGTCAAGAGTAGGCCCATTTATTTTAAAAAAAAATCTTTTAACCCACCCTTTTCACCGCAAAACGATACCAATACACTTACAACTCTGTTCAATAACCATTAGGTTACCTTTTACCACCACATCAAATAACTGAGGCGCATAAAAAGCTCATGAATGGGGGCATCGAATAAAAAACGTCAGATAAAAAAACCGTGCTCTTTCACATGGATGCTGCTGATGCAACCGTTGCGCCGCATCCGACTCGTTCCCGGCGCCGACTCGTGAAATAAATCGGAACCGTGCAAATGTAACGAACGTATAGCCAGGTAATTATTTTTATTCTGTCTGGCTGGTTTATTTTTTGTTTGTTGTTGAAGTGGGACTATTTGGGGTTGATGGAAATTGGAATGTTCGTTTAAATTAAGTCAATTTATTTAGGTTTGTTTAGCCATTCCAAAACCTTTTAATGAAGCGTTTATTAGGCTGCTTTATTTATGTCTGTATTAGGTCAACCAACAATGAAATGATGAGTGTGAAATCATCAATTATTAAAAAAAACTGAGCTATCAAACACGGAGATGTAATCAGTTTTAAACCGGGCATTACCGCTAAACCAGCCTGTGGGGTTACCATGAACTCTTAATGCAGGAATGTTTTAGTTATATTTCGAGAGAGAGAAGGAGAGAAGAGAGATGGCGCTAGACAGCTGTCTAACGCCTTCTCTTTCCCATTGTTAAGAGGATGGCCTCGTCGATGGTAGATGGTCGATAATTAATCTTGAGCTGTGGGGTTACCATGGAGTAACCCCACAGTCCTCAATTAACTATCGACATTCAACGTAAACATTCAATAAGCTTAAGTAAATCTCCCTTATCTTTATCCTTTCTTGAAAACTTTATGTTATGTACAAAACGTATCCAATGTTCAAACGTGCGGAAAGTATGTGCTAAGGCATTTAATATCCTAAGAAAATATCCTTAAAGTGGCAAACAATAGGTAATAATCTTTAACGTGCTGCCTTCATGGCCGTAATGCACGCTTGTACGCAATGGGCCATTACCATTAATGGTTTGAGCTTTAGTGTGGAAGGAAATAAGGGCGATAATTGTATGTCAAGTTTGAAGTTCTTGAGTTCTGAGTTGAGCTACACTATTACTGAGAGTACTGCACACTGACAGGACAGGTCCACTGAAATCTGTCTGGTTTTCCTAAAACTGGTGTTTTTTTTTTGAGATGGTTCTCAGACACTTATTTACATGCTCTCGTATGTCTGGATTTCAAAATACCAGCAGCAGCCTGTACCACTGCATGAGACCGCATGGGTTGGAGGCGTGTCATATGTGGTCGCGATCCTCAGCAGTGAGGGACCGACGAAGAGAGAGAAAGAAAGTTTGACTTCTGAGTTTGCTTCGATGCATCTTCTCAGAGTAGTCAGAAAGGAAACATCATCATCATCATCTCCTCATCTAGTTTTGCATTGAACGTTACGTTTTTTTAAACAAATCTCTTGTGTGCAACGAGATTTGAGTTATAAAATATTTGTTCGTATATAAAATAGGCCTGCCTGTGACTGTTCAGTGAATGTTCATTCACTATTCCAGTTGTTAGTTCCTCGTTTTATTTTTACGTTTTTCTAGTATTGACTAGTTTTATTGGTGAGGAAATGCCATTCCGTTTTGAAACATTCAGTGTATTCGAAATGATACAAAATAAAACACATTGATTAATACCAAACAATTAGGTAAACAATATGAAATACGAAACTACTACATAAGAAACTTATATAAGCAATACCTACATCCTTAAAAACAAATATGTCTCACGACTGATCTATACATACAGGGTAGGTACTCACGCTATTTACTTTCGCATATCGTAACCTTTAACAAATACACAGTACCTAGTAACAAATTAAACTCGGATACTGCCGTAAACACAAAGTAAACATTAAATTAGATAATAAAATATACTGGTTACGACTAATCTGCACGTAGTTTATAGCTCGCTATAAAGGTAAGGCACTTAATTACAAATACTGAAGTTTACACTAAGTTAACGCTATACAAGATGGAAGCTACACCCAACACTAAAACGGTAACCACGTATTCAGTACATGTGGTTCCAACATGGTGGGTTCATTTTGAACCCCCCCAAATAGCAATTTTTCGTCGTTTATTAAAAAAACCAGCTGTTTCCTTCTAAACTGCAATACCTTTACGGTCAAAATGTATGGAACAGCTGATTTATATGTATGGAACAGCTGATTTATATGTATGGAACTGCTGATTTATATGTATGGAACTGCTGATTTATATGTATGGAACTGCTGATTTATATGTATGGAACTGCTGATTTATATGTATGGAACTGCTGATTTATATGTATGGAACTGCTGATTTACATGTATGGAACAGCTGATTTATATGTATGGAACTGCTGATTTATATGTATGGAACAGCTGATTTTAATGATGATGAATGTTGTACTAAATACGTGTTAATTGTTTTAGTGTCGGTGTCCCTTCCACCTTGTATAGTACATACGCCGTAGGTAACTCGATACAATGTTTTCAGTGGGAAAAGCCACTCAGTTTTCATTTCGCCGCGCGAATCGTTTTCGTAAACTTCTCAAACAAAGAACAACAGCTGTTTATGATAATTTGTGTGTACGTCCATCGTGTCCGAAATTGGGTTAGCATGAAAGTTGTGACCAAATTCTTAAATATCACGAATTTTTTGAACAACTTCACATATTTATGTTCAATAAGTTTCTGTTTAATTATACCGCTATATCATCGCTTTTAGCAATAAGACTGCACATTGTGTCACCCTATGTGAAATGTATTCTTTTATGAATGTTACTTCAATGGTGTAAATAATAAAGAATATTCTATCCTATCATACCAGTACACAATCCCATACCGGCTCAAAATAAAAACCGAAACAAATCCGTAAACGTAAACAAGCAATGTACCGAAAACAACTCGAAACGTACTGCTGAGCCTCTCAAACAAACGAGATACGTGCAGATGCATTCAAATTATCAAATATACGGCGTATCTTCGACTGTGGTACCGAGGTCCCCAAACAGGGCGTGTTGAATTAAGGAACATCTACCAGTTCTACAAATATAGGCTTAAAACTAGGCTGTGTTTCAATTTGTAGACTGCTGTTTGTGGAGTGGGTTAATGATGGACACTGTTTCAGATGTACCATTCCATAATGTTCCCACCGCTGGGACATAACCCTGTTCTCTATTACAGAGAGAGGGCTTTAATTCACCAGAGGGGTTCAGTATGGGTGGATAGATATGAAACGTCTTCTTATTTACCATTTCATAGGCTACTTGAGGGAAAACCCGAATTAAAGACGCATCATAAGTATAAACTACACAAAATATATTTTAAACTGCTAAGAAAATAACATAAGGTGAATTGTGTAGTGTCATAGTATCACAAGAAACGTGCTTCGCCTACGCCGACGGTCAGTTGCAGCGCCAAGTGAGTGGCTACGGCGTAGCCGTCGCTGTGCTACGGCGTAGCCGTCGCTGTGCTACGGCGTAGACCCCAAATGCGGAATGTATTTCAATATTATTATTTGTAAAAATAGTTAAGGGGCGCTATCTATTTACAAAGATGTTCGCTTGTATGTAAGAAAATCTGGCTTTGCTCTCATATGTTTTTTTAATACATCTCCTCACATTTTCTCCTGTATCACGATACAAAAGAAAAAAAAAGAAAAATGTTGAAAAAAGTAAATGTTTGTAAACGCACCCACGACCACCCAAACATTTAAAGTCACATACACAAACAGCCAGACCCGGAACAACTACCTGTGGGCCATACAAATATTTGTTCCGTGCGGGAATCGAACCCATGATACGTGGAGCAGCAGCCACTACACAGCTGCCTTCTTACTACAGGCTTTGTTTGAGTTTCATTTAAACTAAACACCTTTCTAACATATTTTATACTAGTTACATATCTTCAAGGTTTATCTACATGACCCACTAACACTTTGAGCTGTACATTATCCTATAATGTCAAAAACATGGTCGGCACACGTCATCAAATTCTCCTCTTGCAAACTGCTAACGACAAAGGACACTGGCCAGCAAATCGTTGGCGCAATTTGCTTGAACCACAGCCGACCAACTTGGTCGCCAACTTATAAAGGATTCACGGCTAATGGGTATGAGTAACCGGTTTTGTCTTACAGCCCGTTCACATGACGCCGATTCGTTTTTTTTTTGACGTATCGTCTTTTATCACGATCCGTATTTTTTTTTGACGGTGGCAATGCTTTTTAAATGCCCGTGTTCACTCGCATTACGAATCGTGAAAAATGACGGACATTTCGTAAATCACTTATCGTCTTTTAAAAACCAGGTACGTCATCAAAACACGAATCGTGAATTTTTTGTGACGGATTCACTGATGCGCTCGCTCCCGAGATATCACGGAACTAATGAAAACACCAATTCGTTTTTTTTTTGCCGGATCGTGATAATACACGATTCCGTATGCAATGTGAACGTCCATCCGTCATGACGTATCGTGTTTTATGACGGATCGTCAATGACACACAGGAAAACGTGTGAATGAGCTCTTAAGGTACCGTGGCTTGATGGTCGTTTAAAATAATATGTGATTGAAAAAAAAAAAACAGTTTTAACTTTTTATTTTAGACTTCATGTATGTCAGTGGAGCACTTAGGAGAATCAAGAATTCTGTGCCAGCCAACTTTATGGTTACAGTTCTGTTTCATTTTTCATTATTTTTTTTTCGTCATTTATGTAATCTACCCAAAGGACTGAGCAAAGAAGGGATCCAATTTCATTGACCATTTCAAGACTTTTTCATTTTATTTTTGTTTTCTAACAGCAATTGCATTTTCTAGAAACGCTATTCAATATTGCATTAAAAAAGTTTACGCCATCGAGATTCGAGAACCTAATTTAACTACACGAAAGTCAAGACCCAAGAGCGCCCCCTTAAAACCGCCATTAAAATCTGTTTATCTGGTACATTATTCAGGCAAGGTAAGGCTTGGAACTAATTAAATTGGATGCAGTGGACGGAAATCTTTTGACTTGCTTTATGTGCCTTGCTAGTATTAAATGAGCAAAACTTTCATTTGTGCGGATTTTCTAAGAAATATGTAGATTTGTTCGTTGCGTTGAGCAAAGCTACAAGTTTGTGTAATTGGGTTAGCGGGCGGATGCCAATTAAAAATAACAGTGCGATTTCTTGGAAGTGGCCAGATAGATGGCAATGTTGATTATATTTAAATTATAAAATGTTGTTATTCCAATAAGTAAATATAAACCAGCCTTTGTTTGTTAAATTTCGGTAACAACTTTATAAGGTAAGGTACGAATATTCAATATTGACATCAATATTCGCCATCAAAACTTTTGTGTTTAGTAAGCAGTAGACTGCCTCGTTACTTTAGTGGTCGCAAGCTTGACTGCTGAGCATGAGGTACTCGGTTGGATTCCCGGGTCGGGCAAATTGTTATTGGGTTTTTCCATCAGGAATTTCTCAGTAGCAGCCACGGAGTCTGAATTTGTGTCCGGTTGATGGCAATAGACACCCTTATTACATGGGACTTAAACATAACTGGCAAAATGTGGGTTGACTATTAGGTACAACTCTGCCTAACCCTTCAGGGATTACTGGCGTGTTATGCTATGTAAGAAGTAGATCTCACCGCTTTTTCCGTATGTAGGTAACGCAATGTTGTAAATATTTCATTTAAAACAGCTGTATGGGGCATGTCGCACTTACGTGTAATTTCTGTTCAAAGCTCTCAAATAAATTTCCTGAGGGACACCGAATGATATTAGAGTACATCACAGATATTTATGGCTATAAACACGTCCACTGAGGCTTAGTAAAATTACGCAATATTTCATTTTGTACTTTAAAACGTTTTTAGGTTTGTTTTTAACATTTTACAAACATTTTTTTTTTTTTCAAAACTAACTATTGCCTGCGACTTTCGTCTGCGTGAAATTATTTTAAGAATTTTATACTTTTTTCAAAAAAAGTAGCCTAAGTTGCTTCTTATAATAAATATCACCTATCTCCCCGTAAAAGTCTCGGTTCCCAAAATCGGTCCAGCCGTTTCGGAGATTAGCCAGAACAAACAGACAGGCAGACAGACAAAATTAAAAAAAAAACAATGTTTTTTTGTTATAATTACCGTATATACTTTCATATGCATTCAGTAAAAAGCTGTTATTTTGAAATTATTAAAAAAATAATTTCTAAATTATTAACATATTAAATGATAGTTATTGATAAAATTCGTACTCAACAAACGGTGTCTTCTTTCTTTCTTTTTTGTCCCATTCCAGGGCAAACGACTCCATCAGCTTCTTAGTTTGCGATGGGGATAAGACATTTAACCCATCATGCTTGTCTAATGCAAGTTAGGAGGTGAATTACAGAGTAATTTTAGTTTTAAACAAAGTTTCTAAAATCGAATTAAGTCTTTACAGTCCACCTACTCGACCTACTTTCTTGAGCAGCATCATACTCCTGCCCTTATCCCAATTTATTTCGGGTCGGCGCAGCATGTCTTCTTCATCCATACTTCTGTATTACTTGTCATCCCATCAGACTCTTCCTTTCTTGCCATATCATCCTCCACACAGTCCCTCCATCGTTTCTTAATCTACTTTCTTAAGCATTGACTAACACACTCGTAAATAAAGCCATATAAATGTTCCAAATAAAGCTCCAAAATCTATTTACGTCTCACATACAGGCTACGACCTCCAGCCTCGCAACTCTAACAAATAACAAAGAAATAAACTTCGTTTAGAATAAGGCACGTGGATCAAACATAGGTAGGTACATTCACGAGCACTTAACAAAATTCAAACGTGATTTCTTCTAAAAATATCATATTGGTTTCAACCTTTAGATAAAAGCTGATTGCCAAATAGTATCATCATCTGCCTGGCCTTTTCGCAACTATGTTGGGGTCGGCTTTTGGTGTAACGGGATGCAGCTGAATACCAGTATTTTACATGGAGCGACTGCCTATCTAACCTCCACAACCCAGTTAGTACTGGGTTATACGATATCCCTTTGTATGACTGATTGTCAGAATTTCGGGCCACTGTCTAGCTATAACGACTGTCAAAGATCTTCAAATGACCGCGGACCAACTGCTTAACATGCTTTCCGAGGCACAGAGGAAACTCGGTATACTTACGTAAGCGCGGCTTAACCAGAAGATCGAGCCGAGCTGTTATGATTTAGCCACGACCTCCACTATTTCCAAATAGTATAAGTTCCAAAATACTATGTTTGTAACAGCTTTTAATTACAACCCACATAGAAGGAGAAAATCACTTTAAAAAATTGCATCAGTGTACCTACATAATTCCTCATTGAAGTGCGGCTTCAGCTAATAACTTGGATATAATAAAACTAAAAGTAAGTAAAAGTACCCGCATTCAATAAGTTAGAGCTTTGTACAAGTTGGTTCCCTGTGCGGCGATAACTACGTACTTGGGAAGAGAACTAGACTCTTGTACGCTTCAGTATGTGAAACAGCATAGTTCATAGTTCGTGTTCTTGTGTGAGATTATTAATGGGGAGATCGTGTTTTGTTTAATGGGTTAAAGCTGGGATTATATATCATGGTTCTCTTCAAGTCGAGCTAAGTCGCAGACCCACGTTGGGCGCCAAATATAACTTGCTATTCTAATAGTTAACGGTCCGACTGTCACGTGTAGATCTTTGACAGTTGATACACATAAACAGAATACCGAAATTCTGACAACCAGTCTTACCACGGGGTTTAGTGGCCAATTTGCCCAATAACCGGGTGACAGGTAAGACTAAGTCGACCTCAACATAGTTGGGTTAAAGCCAGACAGGCGATTATGAGGCACTAAGGACGCAAAAAATATCGAAAATCAATGTAAATTAATTAACAAAAATTACCATACACTAGCTAGCCACTAGCTACTCTCGTGTGCCGCAATATTAATTAGCATTAGTAAGCTACAGCATCTAACACAAACTAATTTTAATTAAAGCTACCATAATAACGTCATTAGACGTCACACACACCTAATTAATACAGGCATGTAAAGTAAGCAATACATGTATGCAATGCATACATTTATGTGGGTTGTGCGTCGGTAGGCAACATAGAACCAGCGCAATGTTTAATTAAAATCCGAGATGAAATAAAGTAAGCGAGCTTATGACGTCAGGAGACGTAAAGCTTGTAATTATTGCCCTATATAATTGGCTGGAACACTGGCTGCGTCAAGCTTGGTAAGGTTCAGACTTGGAAAAAAGGGTATGAATTTGTAATTTTCAGAATATTGTTTTCATTTCTCTCCGTCGTTGCACGGGGTTCTTCTGTACAAATTCTTTTGTAATGTAACAATTATGGCAGTTGTTCCCACCTAAGTCTTGTTACTTTCTTTAGTCTGGTCTGCAGAAAAACGAATTTCTTTTCATCGTCGAAAGATTTGTGAATCAGCAAGATGGCTTAAAGTATTGTCTGACCTGGGGCTGCTAAATCAACTCAAACTGTATTGTTTCAAAGACATTCTTTTTAATTCCGTTGCATTAGTACCTCATACATTTACATTACATAGGAGGTGGAGCTCGTGGCTAAATTATAACAGCCGCTCGGGTTGATCTATAGGTTAAGCCGTGCTTGCCAAGGTTGGTCCGTGGATGGGTGCCTCGGAAAGCACGTTAAGCCGTCGGACCCGGCTGTCATTAAGATATCTTCGACATTCGTTACAGGTAGTCGGTGGCCTGAAAGTCTGACAACCAGTCTTTGTAAGAGGTATATGTATTACGATACCCCTTAGTAAGACTGGTCCGATGAGAGGTCCCATGGGCAGTCGCTCCATGTAAAATACTGGTATTCAGCTGCATCTGGTTAGTCTGGAAGCCGACCCCAACATAGTTGGGAAAAGGCTCGGCAGATGATGACATCGAAACACCACAAAATAAACCTGTCAAAAAACCTCCACACGCCAACAGCCATATCTGTCACTTACCAAATTTTGTATTTAATAAACCGTTTAAAAAACATTAATTGTGAATGTCAGCGGAATATTGTATTAATACTAAGACTTGCTTGATCAGCGTTTAATTAAACAATGGCTTTATCGTTCTCGCTTCACGCCTTGTTCGTTTTCCTTCTAAGCTCGTTATTTACTTTGACGTTCCTAAGTATTTATAATTATATATGTGTATATAGTTTCTTAGTTATACGTTTGTTAGGGTTTATATGTAGGCCACTGTAATAATTGACAGTTTTTTTTTCAGGTATACAATCTTGTAGCTTATCGTTATCGGTCACGTTTGAATATAGGTGTAGTTTTTAGCCATTTAGAATACTTAGTAAAAAAAAAACAGTATCTCGACATCCAAATTGTTTATGGAGACATACAATTGATACAAATGAATATTTCGATTAAAATTTTTGCTTGATATGCGTGTGATATATTTTTGTTTTGTTGAAATTAAAACACAAATAAAAGCCTTTAAAGTTTTATTTTGGACAAAATAAATCAAACAATATATAACAAGTTTCATAAACTCCTACCCAAAATGTGACAGCAAATAACAGGTTCCATCTCTTTGAATAAACAACTAAATATCAGATCAAACAAAGATCTGGGTTGAGCTCTGTAGAGCGAAAGACAGAAATACCACAATGATAACTGTAAATCACAGCTGTTTCTATTTTATCGCTAAAGACACCGACAATGGATGAAACTTCTTCGTCTTAGTACATTACTGAGAACATTGAAGGGAATTTCTAGACATTTACACAATTTAACGGGTCTGTTATCTGGGCAATGATTCTAGCTGTCTTCACTGTAAATCTCATCGTTCCGAAATAATTGTAGCAACGGTAAATGGAATAGAATAATACAAATAGATAGTGGATTGTTTTCTTTCCTCTTCTAAACTAACCATTTTAACTTGCACTAAACTTTTTTAAAGATGTCTGTTTAATTTCTGTGTATCTCCTTTTATTTCTAATATTGACCCAGCAATTTTCCGTTGTTTTTAAACTGAAAGTTTTCTAGAATGTACCAAAAAAGAAATAGGCAAAAAAATACAAGCGCACATACAATAGGCTACATAACCAAAAAATATCGCTCGCCAAAAATTTTCATATCGGTAATGAAGGTCCGAATAACGCATAAAACCCCAAATATACCTACACCGAGGGGTTTTATTAAAAAGCGAAGTAGTAACTTGTTCTAAGTTATTGTGAGGCCTAATAGGCTAGGGTATGTTATTCAGTAAGACTTGACCATAATCATAGACCCTTTGGAAAAGTGTCATAATTATGGTCTTTTAAAGAAAAGAGATGTTAAATGATCGAAAACATATTAAAAGATAGTTGTTAATTTTGTCAACCAACACAACTTAACCCAAATCCGACTGAATCTTTTTCAAACAATAACTTTAATCATTGCAGCCAAAGAGGCACACGCATGCACTTTAAATAGATAAAACCCCCTTTCAGAATTTTCAAAATATAAGTATAATATATATAAAAAGTCCATACAGTAATTTTCCCTACATGTGTCGGAATGTTACGCCCTGTATACACATGTACCGTATAGAAATAAGCCGTTGTAACAAGCTCCTCAAATTGCTTGCAGTGCACACGAATCTGTGTATTTCCTTGCTTCACGGAACGTTCGGCCGATGTAAGACGTGAACAAAATGTAACATGAACGGATTTGTTTCGAATCTCTCTGGATTTTATTTGGCAGGTTGGTATTGTATGTGCTCGATGCGCTATGAGCACAGTTATGAGATTTAAACTTAGAATACAAAGACGATGGAGTGTTGGTACGTGCTTTGGATGTTTTGTTTGTAAATTGAACCGAGTTTACCTTTTTTGTAAGGTTTTATTTAACTTGCCTTGTTAGTTAGTATGTATTGGTGAAATCTTGCAACTGAATTTCAAACCAGTTCGTCCCAACCGATTGAGCTGAACTTTTGCGCACACTTTTGGTTCAGGCGACAATAAGTTTTTATGAGATACATGATTTGATCCTGCAGCCAAGATCGCCTCATCACAAGAGCATTCCTCACACAAAACTTTGTATACGCGTTCATTATTTAGAGATAAACCTAATTTTCTTCTTTCATTTTAATAAAATCTTGTTTTTTTTTAAACTTTAGTTTGGTAAAGTGGATTTACACTAAATCATAATTTCCTCAACATAATAAACTTGCATTTCGTTTCTGTCTATGTAGTTCGTCCAAACTATTAGATTTTCATCCGGTTTACACCCGGTTTATCATTTTGAAAATGTATTCCGAAAAGTAAACCTGAAACAGATTTAATAAACAAATATGGAAAGTGTATCAAACACTAGTTATGAGAGTAGACAAGTTATAAAATTACATATATTTCAATGGTCTCCTGACACCTAAGGATGGTCATTACACTTTAAAGCGGTTCGTTTAGCCGCTTCATAAAATATCCAGAATGTAACGCGTCCAGAACCTTCCATTAAATATGCATCTTTTGCTCCAAAACGTAGTGGCTCATTATAGTTATTTGACCGTCTCTTTATGCGCCCTTTAGTTGGCAAATGTACAGTCACACATTTACTTCATGTGTTTTTTTTTTCAATTTCTCTCAAAATCACCAAAGTTTTGGAACTCGGTTTTCAGATTTTGAATATATTATGGACCCTTGTTCAAATGGCCGCAGGCGCTACAATTGATCATAAGGTTTCTGGGTCCTGACTTAAACGAACTGGTGAAATGTAAGTGTGGGTACTATTAGGTACACCTCTGCCTAACTCAGCCCGGATTACAGGAGTGATGTTATCTGTTTCAAAATCATCACAGTTTTGTTTAAAAAAAAGTTTCTGTGATGTCGACAGCTTATGAATAAATTATGAAGAACCTCCCGAAGTCCCGACAGCTATTAAAGGTGCAGGTACTTAACCCACCTTAGCCCGTTAATCACGTTTTCTCCACAGCCGTAATTTTACGCTTGTAAAATCAACAAAAACAAGGGAATCGCTTCATAACAGTGAAGTAAAGCTATATATGTTATTTTAGGGGCAAGATGGAAGAAAAAAAAATTTATATTTTAGAATACTAACTTCTGCCCGCGGCATCGACCGCGTGGAGCTCGAAAATTATCCTAAGGGACCGTACTACTATGATAAAACATATCCTATGTCCTCAGCGAAGCAATGTGCCATTTCAATTTCATCAAAATACATTCATCGCAAAGGTCAACGAGGCGCAGCCAGACAAACAGAAATTTAGGTTTTGCAAAACTTACCTATTAGTTCTGGACCATTAGGACTTTACTAAAAGCTGCAGCTAATTAGACTGAATTGTCCCCGGTTCTCTCTTATTTTTCCACACATTTTTTTTCTTTTTTTTTTTTTTGTTAAAGCGGGACAGTTTTCTTGGCAGAAATGCTGCAATACGTAAGAGATAAATACTATTCTTTTATCCGAAATAGAAACCAGAAAATTGTTTGCAAATGATGCAAAAAGGAAAAAATATGTGTGTAAATTCAAGTAGATTAGATAAAAAGTAAGAACATAATTCAGCTATCAAGCTCGTAAACGACAGAAAAAAGCCTAAGCTTGAAAAGAAAATAGAAAACGGTTACAACAAACGAATCTTTTTTCCATTGGAGTTATCGAGACTTAATTACTTTAGCAAACAGTTGTTAATAGGTGCTGAACAATGGACTTTTGTTTACATCATTTGAGCCTTCAATTGTTCGGATTCGGTGCAAATAAATCTTAGAATTTGAATGAAATTATTAAGTACTTCATTTAAAATTGCTCTAAAATTATTAACTTTTTAGATATCATCCACCTTCCTTACCTGCTGACTAATATATTAGCACATTAACGCGCAACCTGTTAAGTAAGTATTTATTTAACATTATTACATCCAGTATAAACGTCATCCAGTGTAAACGACGAATACACAAGTCGATTTGGACATGTCCGGAATTCATGGAAACAGGTTGTTCATCAATGTTCGTTACATCCTGTATAGTAAGTAGCAACCGATACGAGAGAAGATCGGCTTTCTAATGGACGAAGAATCAAAGATCGCTCAGGAAATTTAATTTTACTACGAACTGTAATGTATAGCCCAATCAGGTCCAATCAGGTTTCCTCATTATCTTTATTAATTCGATTATCCAGCCGGCCTTCCGTTCGATCGATTTAATCAATTTTTATAAACACGAAACGTATCCGGACTTAATTTTGTTTTTGTTCTTTGTTTACGGAAGAATATTGTTTTTGTTTTGTTGGAAGTTAAGTTTAAATTAAAAAACGTGACATAAACGGTAAATAAGTTCTACAAAAATTTAATACTTTAACTTGCAAAGTATCGTTCTTGTAACGACGTAACAAATAATGTTAACATTTATCACAAAAAAAACTTATAACATAGAATTAATAATATTGGAAAAATAACGCCTAAGCATCTGCAGAGTTTTAAAACCTGCCAAAAAGACACCACAAATGAGACTACAAGAGCCTTATAATCCTCTACACAATTTTAAAACTGCTTGAAAAGATACCATTATACGGTCAAATCTTTTAATCGTCCATCAAAGAGATATTAACTGATCAATCTTCGATGTAAATCCTTCATTTTCCCATCTAATAGCTATCAAGGAGGCTTATAAAAAGCACCACAGTGCAATAATCGTGAGTGATCGCAGGAAGACGGATGGAGGAAGTAACCCTCGTCACTGATGACGTCGCCGACTAGGCTTGAGTCTCCCGCGGTTCTGGACTGTTTAATTTAATTTGGGCACAGATCAATTTGTTACTGCCAAGTGCGTGTTACAGTAAATTGGAGTTTTTAGTTAGGATTAGTTTAGTTTTTGGGTCTTTTTTGGCGTGTGAGGAAGTGGAGCGTCATGCTTGGAATGTTTAAGAGGAAGTTTTTGGTGACATGGTAAGAAAAAGAGAAATTGTACTTGTATAACTACATGATAGCTTTAGTCTAGAAGTCGTTCAGGCGCAACAGAATAGGTAGGTTATTAGTTTGAAAACCATTGGCTACATTATCGCTTCAGAGGTTAGAAAGTGACTGGCATGAAATAAAAATCATGTATGATCAACATCAGAATGAATAGAACCTTGATTGCCAGACAGCTTTAGCCGCTGCAGAGTCTAAAATTTATGTTTTGCCTACCCTCATTCGCCAACCTTAGGACCAAAAAACTTTAAGAATAATAAACGATCTTTAATAAATTCTCCATCCTGGGTTAGTTAATTTATATTCCGAAGTCAAACGATCCTATACAGGGAATAAATTAAAATTGAGACAAAACAATAGGTACCTAATTACAATTTATTCTAACTCGTAATGCTACTGTTTTCAGGAATCTTTTTTCGCACGACTCTTCGAATAAAAGGCTCATTAACGTTTATAAAATGAAAATCTTTTTTTCGTCGTGTTACTTTGGACTGTCCATAATGATTTTGTGACACTACTCAATTGTATCAGAATAAAGCACAAATTGCGATTCACATCAAACAGCATTGATTGAGGTTACGAGTAAGCAAAAATAATATAAAAAAGAATAATGTTCATGGTAAAAAAAAAACCTTTCACCACATAATTGATTATTCTGAAAGTCACAGGTACATGACAGCAATAAATAGCAGGATCAAGTCATTTTGATCGTATAATAAAATCGTTTACCAAAATTGAAAATTTAATCTAAATCCAAAAAAAAGTGTGGCATAAAAATTCGACAGCGTCAAATTATTCACAAGCGACGCGTGCGACCACCCATTCTCCCCCATGTCACATGATGTTAATCCTATTAGCTAAAAGGAGATATTCACCTCACGTCTCAAACATTTTGGTTATACGTGAGCCCCAAACGAGACCTATATGCAATGCTGGTAGGGTTGTAATTGATATTGGCGTTTCGATCAGACTAGCTGAACAAATACGCTGTATCCATGTAATTGGGCTCACGTGCGTATGAGTGGGATGTTAAATCTAGTATTGTATTGGAATACTGGTGGTTTAAATGGCCAATTTTGAATGAAACTGCCACTAATTGATACTGTTTGAATGTTCCAAAGGTCAGAGTTAATACCTCGATATGGTGAACATGTGTGCGGTCAGCGCACTGTCATTTTCATAACAGCCCGTTCACAGGAGGACGATTCGTTTTTTTTTGACGTATCGTCTTTTTTCACGATCCGTCAATTTTTTTGACGAGGGCAATTTTTTTTAAATGCCCGTGTTCACACGCTTCACGAATGGTGAAAAATGATGGGCACGTCTTAAATCACGTATCGTCTTTTAAAATATCACGTACCTACGTCAAAAAACACGAATCGTGAATTTTTTGAGACGGATTCGCTGATGCGTCGCTCCCGAAAAAATCGATTTTTTTTTTGCTGATTATTGTGATAAACCACGATTCCGTATGCAATGTGAACGTCCATCCGTCATGACGTATCACGTTTTATGACGGATCGTCAATGACGGAAGTCGTCTGAATGAACTATAAAAAGTGTATTGTATGTAAGGCATTGTTATGAATCTATGGAAATTAAAAAAAAGCTTTTTTTTTTAGACATGTTTAGTCTGTGCATAAACCATAGTTTTGATTTTAGATATTTGGTGTTCCTCATATTTTTATAACATGTTTACTCCACCAATGCTACCTTTATCTCACTCCACGAGAAAACTACGTCTATGTGGAACTCGAACAAACAAAAAAAACTTGAACCAACAACAATAACATTACATTACATTTCACCTCGCTTCACAAAACGCAACGATCAAGAACTTCCGTCGCGCTATAATCCCGAGCTCAGTGGTAAACAAACATCGCTCATTTTTCTCTCACTTCTCTCACTCGCTGAAACGCGTACGTGTCTTGATGAGGCGTTGGTTCTCAGGTGCCCTCTAATCCCTGTGACATTGGAGGAAGCTGCGTAATGAATCGACTTTTGGTATGGATGGGACTTTGATGTGAATATACGTTTCTTCATGTAAGGAATTCAATCTTAAGGATGAATTGTGCCAATGAAGCTGAATACGAACAGGAACATTCTAACCACTTTGAAGAATGTCAATGTCATCATCGATTTGGAATTTTATCACTGACAGCACTTGAATTTATAGATGTGCTGATAGCGTTCTGCGTTCGTAAAAAGGGCGTTGGTAGTCCTCTATACCAACTTTATTTTTAGGAATGTAAGTAGTAACTGCTAAAGTCGAATTTTACCAATGAAACTGAACATGATGTCATGTTGTGTTCATAATCACCATCACTGTTCGAGCGTTGGACGGAAGAACGAACGAATTTTAAATGAATATGCGTATTCTTGACCCCAAACTTGAAGCCAAGTTAATATCACAAAATAAAAATGAATCTTTAGTAAATGGCAACAATTCGCTTGTGTACAGTTAAATAAATCAAAAATAAGCAGTGATAGCCTAGTGGCGTGACCGTTGGACTGCCAAGTCATAGATCTCGAGTTCGAACCCAAGACACGCTCCTCTGATTTTTCTGAATCATGTGCGTATTGTATAACTATCACTAGCTTTGGTGAAGGAAAACTTCGCATGCCTGAGAGATATTTATTTGTCGGAGAAAGCGATAACTTTTAAACATCAAGTTGCTGATTTGACCATTGTAGTAGGGGTAAACGCCGTGACGTCAGATGTTGTTTTAATGGCGGCACGTGGACAGAGTCGTTTTGTAGAGTGGGGATTGTGCCGAGATCACTTTTGCTCGGAACTCCAACCAAGTCACTCCTTCAGAACGAAACTGTCGGTTTGCCCATTTTGTGGAGATTATTTGTTAGTGTTATTTAATGTAAATTTGTGTTAAATAATAAACTGTGATTTTTGTGTACCGAAACCGAAACTATTATTTTAACATTCCATCATGAACCCGGTACCACCGAACCCTAGTGACAACGGCGCTATCGCTCAGCCATCGCTTACGCCGTCATCAGAATTGGGATCTGGACTCTATTCCCACTGGCGTGCTATGTTCGAGATGCAGCAGAAGAACATGATGCAGCTGATCGAAGCCATCAGGACACCAACAGTGGCACCTCAGATCATGCTGCCAGAAATTAATCCGGAGCTACCAGATACCGATCCACGTGCTTGGTGCGATACTATCGATATTTGCCTCGACGAACGTCCACTGGAGGGTGCATCGCTTATTATAGCTCTGAGCAAAGCCCTGAAAGGTAATGCGTCATCGTGGCTGTCGCAGATTTCGCATGCAGGCATGACGTGGCAGCATTTCCGCGATTTATTCCTTGCGCGTTATGCATCCACTGAAACTCTTGCTGCATCGCTTGTTAACATCCACAACGGCCGGCCGAAGGAGGGCGAATGTCTCGCAGCGTACGCCAGCCGCCTAATGACTACCCTGTTGGCTCGATGGAAGAATCGAAGCCATGAAGAAATAGCCACGTCGTATGTGCTCGCTCATGTCTCTCAGTTCGACTCTCTGCTTAATCGCTTGGCGTTTACTAGCGAAATAACGTCACGCAACAAGTTACTGCAGGAGATTAAGGCGAGTGCAAGTCTGAAGCGGAAGTTCGATCGCAGTACCGGTGATGGCGCCACTGATGCAAAGCGTTTAAAGCCACAAACTTCCACTATGTTCACGTGCCATAAGTGCGGAAAACCGGGACACAAAGCGGTGAACTGTCGTTCGAAGTTTACGCAGCCTGCTGGAGCTAACGCCCAGAAAACTACACCGGCGGCGACTTCATCGGGTTCCAGCAAAAGAATAACGTGTTTCCGTTGTGGAGAAGCCGGACACATCTCTACGAACTGCCAACGCGGCAGTGCGGGTGGCGCGTCATCGTCGGCGGGCAGCGCTACCAACGCAACGGCGGAGCGACGCGTCGATAGCTGCGAAATAGCAGGTGTTTGCGGGCAATTGGAACAATCCGGTGAGTCGTTTTCATTTTGTTTTGATTCCGGCGCCGAGTGTTCTCTCGTTAGACAAAATGTAGCTTATAAATTCTCGGGCAAACGTTCACTTTCAACCGTGCAAGTAATTGGTATCGGTAATAATTCCAATGTTTTTAGCACTGAACAAATTCTTAGTGATGTTGTGGTCGACAATAACGAACTGTCAATTTTATTTTACGTACTACCCGACGATTGTATGAAATACGATGTTATGATCGGACGCGATATTTTGACACTTGGCTATACGGTACATTTAACTGAATCTACCCTACGTATTTCGAAAGTCACAAATGTAGGTTGTTGCTATTTACCTCCCGTAATTGATCTTTACAATGTTGATTCTGATATTTCAAACGAAAACAAGGACCGGTTGACGTCCCTTTTGAATGAGTATTCGAATGCTTTTATCAATGGTTTACCGTTAACTCGAGTGACTACGGGTGAATTAAACATTCGATTAGTGGATCCAGCACGTACGGCACAACGTCGCCCACATAGGCTTAGTCTCCATGAGCAGCCAGCACTATTAAAGCTTTGAAGTCCAGCGTTGCTTTATTTGGCTCTCCTAGTCGTATAATCGCCGACCAAGGTCGTTCCTTTGCCAACAAAGTGTTGAAGGAGTTTTGCGATTCACACAACATTTCCTTGCATTTAATTGCTACGGGATCTAGTCGCGCGAATGGTCAAGTCGAAAGGGAGATGGGTTTGTTAAAGGGTATGCTAACCGCGGTAGAGACGTCGGAAAGGTCGTGGCAGGATGCTTTGGACGATGTACAGTTGGCTATCAACTGCACAATGAACCGTGTTACGAAATCAAGCCCCTTAGAGCTTTTGATAGGAAAAGTTGCTAGGCCTCTGACGCTAATCGCTTATAATGACGATGATGAAACCGGAATTGATCTAACAGAAGCGAGAGAACACGCGGTGGACGGTATTGAGAAGAGTGCGGCTTATGAAAAAGCCCGTTTTGACAAAAATAAGGCCAAAGTAGTTAATTTCAGTGTTGGTGATTTGGTTTTAATTCAAAATAAAGAACGGAATCAGACTAAATTAGACCCCAAATATAAGGGACCGTTTAAAGTTGTAGAAGTACTTGACGGTGATCGTTATCTTTTAAAATCTTTGATTGGAAATAGAACCTACAAGTACGCTCACGATCGTATACGAAAGATGCCTCTAAGTAGTGTTCCTAATGAGTTAAACGTAGAGGACGGTGATGAAAGTACCTCCACCGAGTAGTAGACACATACCATGGCTATTTGGTCGCACCGTACGCACTAGTCTGTAGTCGTAACTGCAGCTCACTTGTGAGCTGTTCAGGGGGCGATGGGCAGCTGGTGGTACGGCGGGGACCTGGGTCTCAATGGAGACTATTGTTGTTTTGGTCTTGTACTGACCTGGGAGTCGCAGACTCTATGTGATGTGTGTGGTCGTATCACATGAGGTGATGACGATATGGGTGGCATAAGTGTCACTAGCTGCTGCGGCAGCTGGGCCATGAGCGTTGTATGTGATCGAAGTTGATTTAGTTGCTGAGTAAATATGATTGAGACTTAGAGGAACCTTTTGTTTGACAACTGTTATTTTCGAGTTATGCTTTTCCATAAAGATGTGGTCAGGTTGACCGAGCCTGTACTGTTGCTCCAGATTTGACTTTTGGTTACAGGTACTCACGAGGACGTGTAACTTGTCAGGCTGGCCGTGTCGGAGAAAGCGATAACTTTTAAACATCAAGTTGCTGATTTGACCATTGTAGTAGGGGTAAACGCCGTGACGTCAGATGTTGTTTTAATGGCGGCACGAGGACAGAGTCGTTTTGTAGAGTGGGGATTGTGCCGAGATCACTTTTGCTCGGAACTCCAACCAAGTCACTCCTTCAGAACGAAACTGTCGGTTTGCCCATTTTGTGGAGATTATTTGTTAGTGTTATTTAATGTAAATTTGTGTTAAATAATAAACTGTGATTTTTGTGTACCGAAACCGAAACTATTATTTTAACATTCCATCATGAACCCGGTACCACCGAACCCTAGTGACAACGGCGCTATCGCTCAGCCATCGCTTACGCCGTCATATTTATTTAATACTTCAAGCACAATGTACAGAGGCGGACTTAATGCCATAGGCATTTTCTACCAGTCAACCTTTGGGTGATGCAGAGACAAACAATGGTAGGTGTATAATCCGAAAATAATTTTAATTAAATACTAAGATAAACTACAAGGATATATAAAATACTATAAATATATTAAAATACTACAAATATTTGTTAAAATACTATAAACATATATCAAAATTATTATAATTTCTCGACGGCACGTAAGCCAAGTCAGAGCCTATGCCTATGGGCCTATGGGTGGCATAAAACTTTGACACCAGATTGGGCACTAACAACACGATAAAGAAGAATCAACAATAATTTCTAAAAATAGACTACATTGAACATCTTGTTTCAGTTGAAATGTTAAAAATAGAATGTTACTCACTCATAATCCGTAAAACAAAATAAATTATTCTGAAAGAGATTCCTCATTCTATCTTAAACACGAACAAATCTTTTAACAGTTAAGTACTTTCTCTTCACTTAAAAGCAATATTTAAACGAAGCACTCGGGTTTCATTAAATTTTTAATTTGCTTTTCGTTCTTAATAGTGAAATAGTTGTCTTAAATATTGTTTGAAGACGGGTTTTCAGCGCGCTTGAAGTTCTTCTGTTTCGTATTTTAAACTTAAAAGTATTCCTGTAGCTAGCTGCAATAAAGCTCAAAAAACATTCGGTCATTATGGCCGATATATTTTGCCGATATTATTTTTTACTGCTGAGATGATGAGTAATAGAAAAGTATGGAAGAAGAAGACATGCTGCGCCGACCCCAAATAAATTGGAGTAAACACATTATTACAAGTTCGGCAATCTTGAAAACAGGACCTTGTAAGTGCAAAACAATCCTTGGCAAGTCAATCAATGCATTGAAATGGCTTTAAACATTAATTCTCAAAGTTACTTTAGTTAATTAGTAACCTCCTTTTACCAAAAACTCTGACTTCAGGTTAGGCACTAACCACACGAAAAAGAAAGAAGAAAGTTACCTCATCCAACACTCAATAGTCATCACTCTATCAAAGTCGTTGAAGGCTATCCATCAATTAAAAAAGCACTATAAACGCAATATTCTCACATCTACCTATACTAAGCCCTAGAGCAGTCAAAATTGTACACTCTACATTCTATACATTTAAATTCAAGTAAACAATCTATACGTGTGCAGTCTAGCTCCCCAGCTTTCGACGCAATACAATTTCAAAACCACACGCCACACATCAGTAAATTGTACGCCAACATCTCTGGCGCAACTGAATTCAATCAAAATGTAGAATGTTCTAATGTACAGTACCTACTTGAGTCTGAATCTAGCAATCTAGGTCTTCCATTCTTGCATGCATGCATGGAGCGAGTGTTCTGCGAGCGTGCGTCCAATCTGCTGGCTTCCGCTCAGCCATGGTCTCACGGCTTAGAGGAAAGTGAGGATTATTAAAGTTAATTGTATTTAGTTGTGCTGCCATATTGGATATAGAGGACTTTCCAGATAATCACAAAATTGTACTTGGTTTATATAGGTATAGGTACTTATATAATAAAGAGGTAAAGTTTGTAAGTTTCGATATCGGGGGTAATCTCCGGAACTACTGATCCTTATGTTTGGATAATATTTTCCTAGAAAGCTACATTTGTAGACATTGTAACTAAAGGCGGACTGTGTCACGTTCGCTAGTTTGTCTATTTGTTCATTCAACACGAATCTGCACTCATCATTTCATGCCAGTGCCTCTATCGTAAGCCTTACTACGAGATCTCGTTTTAAAGAAGGTCACTTATTGATTCCGCAGAATCTGTCTGATGTTTGGAATTTGGTTGCTTTCTCGTGCCTTTTTTACGTTTCTAAATGGGTTGATAATGAAAATAAATAACAACACAAATATTTTTTTTATATTTCATCTGTTTAAATCTGTTACAACTTAAGCGGTTTTTTGCCACCCATTCAAATAAATTCAAGAAATTATTTATTTAAGTTTTTAAACTGACGTGGTCATTAACAATACTGTTAACCACATAAAACGGGATATTTACCACATTTACTATTAATTTTGAGTTCTCGATATTTCGGTGCTGTTGCAAGCACCATGATCACGGATAAACTCAAGTAAAACATGTTAAATATTCCGTTTTATGTGTTAATAGTAATTATTTCTTTGTTTCATTAGTATCATCATATCAGAGAATCGCCAGCTGTTAGGTACTGCCTTTTTCTGCCACTCTTCGCGATTCTGTGCGTCTCTTAACCAGGTGTTACCCGCGACTTTGTTGACATTGATTTATTTATCAAAGAATAATACAGGCCTCGTATAATAGCCCGATTTAGATAGCTAAGATAATCTCAAAAAACCACGTCCATATTGAATCGAGAACACATCGTAGAGCCTGCGGCACATCTCCGCAGAGCAAGCTGACTTTGCTTCAATATTCATTTGCATTCAACATTCGAGCTCTTTCTGTGACGTAAGACAATGAAGCGAGCTACCTGCAACGCCTATCACGTGTTCGTGGAATGCATAGGAATAGGGAGGGTTAACTCGATAGCATTCGTAAATTAATAATATTCTTGAAGGTTACTAAAGGGTTACGAAGAATAATTAGACAGTTTTCAATGAATCTGAAAGGTACATACAGTCAAAGTGACCTTTGCGTTGCCACTAACGACGCTGTGAAAGTGGCGAGGATTTGGGCCAATAAAATATAATATCGTGCCAGTTACTGAAGAAGTGTATCTGAAATTAGTTTAAGCACGGAATAAACAATATTACTGAGAATAGTAGTGAACCAGTGGTATTGACCTTGAATCGAGTCGCGTGGGTTCCAACTGAGGCACTTTACTTTTTGTAATGTATTAGAATGAAATTGTCGATTTATACTGCAAAATTAAAACTCGTTTTTTTTCCAAGATGTAACATATTTATTTAATCAAAATATTTATCCTCATTATCTATACATTGCTGCCATCTAATCGGAAGTTTATTTATGACATTACCTTTTTATTGGGAAGCTTTGCTTTAGGGCACTGTTGCGGCGTTTGACCTGGGGTCTACCATTGCATTTTTCGCTTACGGTTATCGTAAAGAATCCACTTTTCGTCACATTTCACAATTCGATCCAATATTCCTTCACTTCTGTACCGATTCAACAAGGCAGCGCAAATTTCTACACGCGTTTCTTTCTGCCAGATCGCTCAAGTCATGCGGCAACCATTTTTCATATATTTTTTTATCTTATTGATTTGGTGCAAATGAGTCAATATTGTAGGTAAGGTAACGTTAAACCATGCTGCTAATTCCTGGGTAGTTTGACTCGGATCGACTTCCACCATCTCCTTCAATTCAGCGTTATTCACCTGTGTGGGCGGTCTTCCACGTGGTTCGTTCTTCGAGTCGAAATTTCCATTACGAAAGCAATTATACCAAAAGCGCATGGTGCGTTCATTAGCAGTCTCCTCTCCAAACGTAGCATTGATATTGCGAGCCGTTTCTGCCGCGTTAGTTCCGCGTCGGAACTCGTATTCAAAATAACTCGGATTTTCGAAGTATCCATCTTTTCCGTCTAAGCTGAATAAAAAAACAATTGAAATTCGTAAATCACTTGCACTTTTTTAAAAGAAAAATCTCATAGGTATACTGTAAAAAAAGTTTCACTCGAATATCTCACACCATGAAGGTTTAATGTCAATTCAAAGTATCTATTACTATAAAACGGCAATTTTATACTTTAACCCCTATTATTTCACTACACTTCCTATTATTTCACAACACTGCTCCTATTAGTTCACAACTTCTACTAACTTTTTTACTTCTTCCTATTATTTCACAACATCACAACGGTGCAGGAAAACATCGTAAGAAAACCTGTTTGTGCTAGAATCAAGATTAAAAGACATGTGTTGTCACATGTCTTCCAACAACTCGTATTAGGCCCCTCATAGAGATGACATGTACCAACTGTGGAAACTTTGAAAGCTGATTGTGCTAAAAATAACAACACGCCTTTAATCCCAGAAGGGTAGGCAGAGGTGTATCTAATAGTACACCCGCATTCCGCCAGTTATGTTTAAGTCCCATGTAACAGCGGGCGAGCCTATTGCCATCAACCGGGCAAAAATCCATACTCCGTGGCTGCTACAGAGAAGTTCCTGACGGAGAAACCCAATAACACTTTGCCCATTCTGGGAATTAAACATAGGACCTCATGCTCAACTGTTGCGCTTGCGACCACTTGGCCAACAAGGCAGTCTAAAGTCGTGTGCTAAATATAACTAGCATAAAAAGACATTTGGAAAAGGCTCCAGGAATCAGGAATACTTCAAGTCGTATGGTACCTCGTCTATACGAGGAATACTAATCGTAATCGTGACTACTAATGTCAATGGCTATCCATTGACATTAGTATTCAGGGACAGAAAATAATACTGTAATGACTGTAATGTTACTTAAATATACACCCAGTATGAAAAGGGTCGGATGCAACTAATTAACTCTTGACAAAATGAAGGCAGTAAGCTTCCTAATAGGACTTTGCGACTCAAATCTCCTTTGCTGAAATATTCACGCATTTATATAAAACATTGGATGATATTTTGTAACTTTAATGCTCTTTTTAGTATCTTTTTGGAATGGGCTTGCCCAGAGAAAACGAATGCTGAGAACTAGACAAATATGATGTACCGACTGGGGAAATTTATTTCAGTGGAAAATAAAATATTCTTTTACGCCTTTAAATATAATATTATCAACTGTTCTGTTTGATTAATAAATTATCACTTGCTTCGGTGAAGAAGGAAAACATCGTGAGGAAACCAGCATACCTGAGAGATATTTCTCGACGGTATGTAAAGCCGAGTCAGAGGCCCATGGGCGGCATAAAACTCTGACACCAGGTTAGGCACTAACCACACGATAAAGAAGAAGAAGAACTGTTCGGAGCGGTTATAGTCGTGAATAATAGAAACCCCTATCTAAAAAATATTATCATCATCTGCCTAGCCTGCTCCCAAGTATGTTGGGATTGGCTTCCAGTCTAGCCGGATACAGCTGAATACCAGTATTTTACATGGAGCGATTACTCATCTGACCTCCACAACCCAGTTAGTACTGGGTAATTCGATACCCCTTGGTAAGACTGGTTGTCAGACTTTCGGGCCACTGACTACCTGTAATTGTACGGTTTACAAAATATACATGTAATTATTCTGGTTCATACGTTTTACGCTTTGTTTGTATCTACATATTCCATAAAATTTTAATGTTAATAAAGAGAAAGACTTGTCCTGTAAATTATGTAAATGTTTTTCAGTTCACCCTGTGTTAACTAATGTCGAATCCTGATTACGCGAAAATGGCTTACCCTAATTTAAGCTTTGAATAAACTGAGAATAAGATTAACTCTGTAATTTTACAAAAAAATATGCGTACACTAGGTAATTACCTAGGGTACGCATATTTTTGTATTCAGAAAAAACTTAATAAATGAAATAAAAAATAACTGTGATTACATTTTAGCATGATTGGAAGTGTCCAATAGCAATTACACTACAGGCAACTTCAGATAAAATAGAAAAACTGTATTTATTTTTCTAATTAATTTTGATATTTTTTCTACCCGTAAATATCTACAACGAGATATATTTATAAGGAAAACTGTCGCACGGGTGTG